>PVJS01012383.1:0-43989 GCA_004027185.1 Glis glis | reverse complement strand
ATAATGTTCTCCAGATCCTTCCACTTTCTTGCAAATGATGTTATTTTGTTCTTCTTTATTGCTGAGTAGAATTCCATTGTGTGTATTTCCCACAATTTTGTAATCCACTCATCTGTTGATGGACACCTAGGTTGGTTCCATAATTTGGCCACTGTGAATTGTGCTGCTATGAACATGGGTATGCATATATTACTGTAGTGTTCTGGTTTTAATCCCTTCGGTATGATACCCAGTAGTGGTATAGCCGGATCATATGGTAGATCCATTCCCAGTTTTCTGAGGAATCTCCACACTCAGTGGAATTTGTAATGCTCATTTTTTTTTCTGTTAGAAAATTTCTTTTCTCTTAGAAATCTATGAATATAGGTAAAGAGTTTTAAGAATGTCATGTAACTGAAAGAAACATTATGTACATGTTAATCCCTCGTTTGTGTGCCTAGCCTACAAATACTATAATATATGATACTATGCATTAGTGTTATAATTGTTGTACTACATTATCATTATTTTTGTCATGCTTTTCATTATGGTTCTATACATTTCATTAACTTCTCAATATTTATACCAATGTCATAGCAGATGTCAAATGTATTCCAATATCTACCATAGTGCCTTCCAGAGAGCAGGTACTCATTACAACACATTAATTCAATAACAAATCATAAAATATGCACATAAACATTTATAGAATAAATTACTCATAATTGCCAGAATTTGGAAGAAATGAAGGCATCCTTCAGTAGACAAATGGTAAACTGTGGTACATCCAGACAGTAGAATATTATTCAGTGCTAAAAAGACATGAGCTATCGTGCTATGAAAAGGCATGGAAGAAACTTACATGCACATTATTAAGTAAAAGAAGCCAATCTGAAAAAGCTACACACTGTATGATTCCAGCTTTATGACATTCTTGAAAAGGAGAGAATATGAGGAGAGTAACTAATTCAGTGTTTGAGAGGCTTGGGGGAGCAGGATGGGTAGGCAGAGCACAGAGGACTTTTAGGGCAGTGAAACTGTTCTGTAGGACAGCATAATGATGACTCTATTATTATGATTATTATTTGTCAAAATGCATAGAATGTACAACACCAAGAGTGAACCCTAATGTAAACCATGGTCTTTGGGGTAACAATGATATGTCAATGTAGGTTCCTCATTTCTTACAAATGTACCCATCTGGTGCTGGATGGGATAGTGAGGGAGTCTGCTGGTGCGCAGCTCAGGAGAGTACAGGAACTCTTGACGTTCTGAGCTCAATTCTGGTAGGAATCTAAAACTGCTCTAGAAGTAAAGTAAAAGTAAAAACAATCAAATATTAACTCTTATGAGGGAAAGGGCTGTTTAGTGAGGATGTATTAAAACAACTGATACTTGAAACAGGTTTGAAACACAGATAAGCAAAATAAAAGGGAAATCAAAGATAAAATATATATATGTAGGTAGATGGTAGATGGAACAGCTTGTGTTAATGTTTGGAGGCCTGAAAAAGCATTTTGACTTTAGAAGAAAAATAGGATAGGCAGATTAGTACTGCTAGAATATCCCATTTAAAAATACATATAATTAGTAAATATTTAACTTAATTTACTCCCATATATATACATATATCAGCAAATTTTGATGAATTTTTTATCTTAATATGGTCACAGTTAAGAACATAAGGTCAAAATATTTTGACAGACTGGCCCACTGACTGATTAAACTAAATGCTTCCGGCCTCATCAAGAAGAGATGACTTTGGATCTGTTCATGAGAAAACAAGGACTCCTACTCATAGAGCTTCCTTTGTGAATCCAAGGACTATGGTTAAATAGTGTATAATCCACTAAAAGAGACACTGTAGTTTGCTAGAATGACATCCTGTGGCCTCAAAAGGAGATTTTGATTCCGTTCCTACAGGACATAAAGTGTTTTCACAGGCTTTACAAGAAAGCACTGTTTGAGTTGTAGCACTAAGATTTCTTTCATCCCATAAAGCATAACGCTTACATCAAGACTGTAGTTCACCCATCTCCTGTCACAATAGTTGGAGGCCAGGGCACTGAGAGATGGTGTTTTAGATGTTTTTCTTTAAATGGAACTAATCGATAGTAAGATACTTTCCAGAGTGAGGTTTACTAAAGCACAACATAATGAATCATTTTCCTTTTCTACAGCTGGTTGTTCAGGTCTGTGAATGTAACCATTGACGGTCTCCTGGAGTTAGGGAATTATTTCAAAACATAAAATAGTATGGAAAATTTGTAATATATAAGTTTGCATTTGTGGGTGTGTTTTTAGTGGTAAAAACAAGACCTCAAATAAGTTTTCATTCACTGTTTATTCATTGCTTCCTTCTTTCATAAAATGATTATTTAAAAACTCCTGTGTAAAAAGCACTAGGGAGAAAAAGGGCTGGAGGACCTCAGATATGGAATATTTTCTAAAATACTTCTAATTTAGAGGGAGAACTTAAGTATGGTTTTGTTTTTGTTCTGCACAGATATGCCCATATACTCACTGCAAACCACATATATTGCATTTTTATATTGACTGCATATTAGTTCTACATACTAAAGTATATCAGATTCATTTTTAAATTGCCAGACATTTCATTTCTTATGCTAGCACAATAGAGAAGCAAATATTTAGTGATTAGATGTTTTTGAATACTCATAATCATATCACAGCATAACTGATTGACTACTTTCTATAAATAGCTTTTATTTTTTGGTAGTGAATCACAGGTACAAGTAATTAAGATTGGCCATTTTTCATTGTTCTTTATCTTTCAAATCGATGTTATTTTAGAAACAATAGTTACCAGGCAGACTTCAGAACAGATTTATCTGAATGTTCAAACCTGAGATGACAACTCTGTATTTGTTATTGCATGCCTTGTAATGCTCTAGTGTCTTAAAGTCTCACAGTAAGATTTTTCCAATTTAAAAAATTCTTTCTCATCATTAGGAATTCATTTCATGGTAAAAGGGAAAATAAGAAATGGATACTGATAAAATGGATTGCGGAATACTGAAAAAGAGAATTTTCTCACAGTGAATAATAATCTTTTCCTCACAACTTGCAGAACCCACATCAGGCAATGATTTCTTGTGAAACCTTGTGTAAACTATTTATTTAAATTACTAAATATGTCATTTCTTGCACCAATATAATAGAGAAACAAATGTTTAGAAATAAGACATTTTCAAAGGCTCAGAATCAATTAAAATACTCCAAATAATGCATCTTATTAGTGATGAAGATGGGATCTTTTTGTTTTAGACATATATATCCATATTTTACATTTTTATATTTAAAATTATATGTGACTGTATGGCAAATTTTAGTGACTAAAGAACTTTTAAGCTTTCATAAAAAATAATTTCCTTTTAGTTCCTTTCAAGTAATTCCTAGAATAAATCATAATCAGTGAATTGAAGAACATCTGAAAATGGTATCAATGTTAGGTATGCAGACATCATTTAATTTTAAATAATATAATATTTTTCACTGTCCTTCTCACAGAAACTATTAAGTAGCAATTTCCCATCTGCATATGGTGACAAGTCATCCAGATGGTACTGATGTTTACTCCAAAGCTCTCTTTGAACATCTGTTATATTGAGCATTAAAAATGCTTCTCTTTTGATCAAAAATTGTTTTCTGCCTTTGTTAGACCATGGGAAAAATTCTCTTAGAATCCATAGTTAGGAGCAGAAAAGCTACTAGCTTTTTCTGATGAGGGGCAAGGAGAACAAATTATGAATGCAAGAACAAAAAATGGAATCTAAATTTGTATCTATGAATTTTAATAAAATCATGAACTAGTGATCAAGTTTTGGTCAAGTTTTCTAAATGTTTGAATTAAATGTTTCAGTTGTAGTTAGTGGTATGATGGTAAAATAGCTTACTGGAAAGGGGAAAAAAAACCATAATAGCAAACAAAAATGCCCACCACCTACAATATCAACAAGAAAAAGAAACTTTGATTTATTGTAATATTTGCCACTGGTATAAATATTCCTGCCATGGCCAACTTGAAGTGACTAGTGGTTCAATAGCTTCTCTTGTGGTTCTTGAGGTATAACAATTGGATCTAATGAGTCAGTAAGAGTCAACTCCAGGACATTATGATTGTATCTATGAAAGAAATAACACATACATGTTTTTTGTCATGGCTTCTATGAAGTCCAGTTTGTTCTTTTAAAAAAACATAGTTGCCTCATTTTAACTTTTCTATCTTGAGTAGCCATTTCTAGTTGCTGGAAAAATCTACTGTATGTAGACAACATATACATTTGGGTAATGAAATTACTCAATTGCTCTTCCCTTTCAGAAAGAAGATCTATTTTCTAATAAGTCTTCACTGCTTATTATGGTACATGGGTGATGGAATGCTTAAAGTGAGGTCAAATCTGATGAAAATTATAAAAAATGCTTTGAAGTAAATTAAATGTACTTAATTTATATTTCATTCAATCATTTTGAACTAGAAGAAAAATGTGATTTTACTAACCCAATGATGTATTCTATAATAAAGCCAGTAAAATTTTTATAACTTAAAACAGTGACATTTAAGTTTTTGTCAGTAGATTTACACATGAGAATTTCCTTTTTGGCTGATAATATAGCTCAGTGGTAAAGCACTTTCCTGGCATGTGCAAGGCCCTGGATACAATATCCAGTAAGTAAAAAAAAAAACAAGAATTTTTGCTGACTGCCCCATTTTATTGGTAAATAAGATAACTTACAACGCCCCCAATGTTGGATTTGGCCAAAATATTCTGCTATCTACCTTCATGCCAAAATCTGCTTTTAAGGTGAAATTTCATTCTTTGGAAAGTCAAAAATAACCAAATGCCGACTCCAGTGATATTTTCCTGGTAACTCTGAATTTGTGCATGATTGATCATAATATGATTACATAAGCTAAAACATATCCAAAAGCATAACCACATCAACATTAAGAACAATGTATGACATTTATTTTTCATATTAAAATATTTACTTTCAGATACTAGTTATCATTCTAGGTACAACATGAAGTGAAATATTCTTTTGTGCTTTATGTAATGAAATTCTATCAGATGAAATATTAATTATATTTATTATTACAAAACTGTGAAAACTTCTAACTTTATAGAAACAATTGTGAAGAAACTTCAAAGTAGGTAAGGAGGAAAAAGCATTGATAGTTAATATAGTCATTACAGGAAGGTATATTAGTTCAATAATTTTATGAAGAACATTTTTGAACCAACACATTTTTATAAATACTATATAATAATTTGAGGCATAATAATAGAAAAAAGGTCAAAATGTAATTTTAATATTTTTGAAATTATTTGCATAATAATAATCTATATGACACTTAAGCATTAAGCAACAGCTAGCATCATAATATTTAACCAAATATAATTTGGCACAGTCTCTAACTTGTAATTATTTAATTCCACTATGGCCACAATTCTTTACAGGAAAAAAGGTCCTATTTGACAATTCTTCACAGCTTGTGAAAATGGATTACAAAACAACCAAAAATTACAGGAAGAAAAAGACTCCAAAATCATGTGTGACTCCACCTACTATAAATCATCTTTAATTCAGAGAGAACGTTGTATGTAAATGTATAAAGAAATTAAGGAAGTATTTGTTCTTATCAAAGAAACTTTTAAAGAGACGTAAAGGCAACTTGAGGAGGAACATTTCTTAAAAATTTGAACCTGTACATGTTCGAAATCCAAACAAAATCTTGTGGAAGTCATTGCTATTGATTGCCACCTCTTCTCAGTAGTTAAAAGCTCAGGACTGTTGGGATTTGCCAAGGCGATTTTGCCCATTTATTCTGCCAGTGTTGCTCTATGACAGCTGGTGGGTTACACCCGATACCCTGTTTTTTTTTTTTAAGATGATAAAAAGCACATTACTTTGAAAGGAAGTAATTATAACAACACATATTGAACATTTCAGGGAGAGTCCAGTCACATCTCTGCACGATGAGTGGGAAGCCTGCTGTCTTTACCGGGGAAACAGGCTGGGAATCCAACAACAAATTTGGAATACTAGAGCCAGGTTGAGGAAGATACTGAAATAAGTTCTTAAGGATCAGATCTGAGGGATGAAGGATAAAATCACTGGAAAGGGAGATGAACCTTATTCATAGACATACTTCGTTCTTTTGCCAGCATCTGCTTGTTTGGATTACTTCCTAAAATTTGTAGCTCAAATGTTAGGGATTTCAACAGTTCTCTAAGGAGATCACTGCATGTGCCAGTACATACATTCTTCATTCCCAATGTTCAAGACTAAGTCCTCTTTTAAAAATTCTTATCCAAACTATAGTAAGTACTATTCAGGATTTAAAGAGCCTGGTTTTCTCCCCTGTGAGGTGGAAAAGCTGGCTTGAATAAACACACCCTGGAGCAGCCAGGATTTCTGCAGGGAGGAAGTGGAGGAGAGGAAGAAGCACAGCTTCTTTCCTGTGTTCAAGCTCCACGGCACTCCACTTGGCCCCAGGAAGTAATTGTGCTTTATCCCTGAAGGAGCAGGGGGAGAACTAGGAGGGAAAAAGAGCAGGCATTATTTTCAGCACACAGAGCAATGCTCTGAGCAAGCAACAGGAATGTAGAAGAAAATCTGATGACCAAATTGTACATAAATATCACATTCTAAATAAATAAGAATGAAATGTCAAAGAAATATGGTCTCAAAAATCAGGCAATAGCCGGGTGTGGTGGCACACACGCTTGTAATCCCAGTACTTGGGAGCCTGAAATAGGAGGATCCGGGTTTGTGGCCAGCCTCAGCTACTTAGTGAGGCCCTCGGCAACTTAGTGAGACACTGTTTCAAAATAAAGAATAAAAAATAGGGCTGGGGGTGTAGCCCAAAGATAGAATACCCCTGGGTTCAATCCCCAGTACTGCAAAAAAAAAAAAAAAAAGAAAATCAGGTAATAAATTACTCCAAATCGAACTTTACAGCTTAGTCTCTAAATGATCTTAGATAGAATTACCTAATTTCTGAGCCTCAACTTTCGTATTTATAAAACCTTAATCATTCTGGAAAGTTGTTTTCAAGGTGAGACAAAAAAATTGCTTCCCAATGATTGCTTTTTGCCCTTCAGTCTTTTTCTCCCACTTATTCTTTTAGTGAAGTATAAAAATAAAAACACAATGTTTACACCATGTTTTGAATACTCCTATCTCATATCTTGTTTATTTACTTATGACTCAGTTCAATGTTTATTTCATGTGTCTGGCCCTGGGGATGAGTTGTTAATACAAAAATAGATAACTTTTTAAGTCTAGAACATAGATATATAAACCCACAATTTTAATAGAGCAAGCTCCACTGTAGAGTATATAGAACACAGTGAAATTTCTAAAAGAACATAAGGGAGAGAAAAACTCCATTTAAAGGAGTCAGAGTTGCTGTGGTGGGCATGAATCTTACTCTACAAGGACGAAGAAATGTCACAGGTTAAATTAAATTCTTCTTGAGCCTTTCTCTCACTGGACTGAAGGAAAATCCTTGCTCAGTTGTTATTAGGTGGCCATTCTGTCTCATTAAGGTTACAGAAGCCTTCAATAGGCTCCTTTGCTACTTGTAAAGAGGGGACAGGTATTATCCCTCATCGCCCAAGTCCACCGAATGCTGTATTTAGCATTTTGGTACTTTGTGGTGGACTGATAAGAGCACTCTAAAAGATGTTTACATCCTAATCCCTGAAACCTGTTTGTGTCATCTACCATGGAACAGGAGATGTGCAGATGTGATTAATTTACTGATCTTGATATGGAGAGATGATACAGAAGATCCAGGAGGGGGCCTTAACTGCAAACTTAGGGATGCTAGTAATAGAGTGACAATATGGTCAAAGGAGGAAGTAGTAGATATGATGATGGAAGAGAGAATTAAAAGCCATAGCAGGAAGGAGCCATCAGCCAAGGAATGCAGGCAGCCCCCACAAGCTGGAAAAGGCAAGGAAACCCATTCTTTCCTGGAGAGGCCAGAAAAAAACAGCACAGTTGACTCCTTGACTTAAACCCCATGGGACTTATTTCAGACTTCTGGCAACCAGAACTGTAAGAGAATAAATTTGCATTGTTTTAGGCCAATAAGATTGTCCTAATTTTCAGAAGCCATAGGAAACTGATATATTTTTCATGCCAAGCTGTGGTCCTAGGGCATTTTGCCAAGTTTTGGGGAGCTGGAACACCCTGCTCCGGAGAGCAGAGTAGAGATTCCAGCACTTGGATAGCTAGAATGCTGAGGGAAGGGGTAATTAAAATCATGGGGTACTTTTGCTAATTAGACATCTCTGGGACTCAAATGAGACTTATCCTAAATGGGGTCTGAAAGCAAGAGGTTGGGGGGTTGAGGTCTGGAAGTGAGGTTAAATTTTGCAAAAGGCTTTTGGTTTCTATAATGCCCCAATCTTTTTCTGCCTTATATTCTACCTTCACATTTATGTTTTATAATTGAATAACATCTATATGTGATTAATCTTCAAGTCCTTGAGTGTGCTTTTAAAAATATGAATTTCTTGGTGTCTTCACAGTCCTGCTAAATCAGAATCTAAATCTGTGGGGATGAAGTGGAGAATTTACTATCCTCTGATAATTATCCTTGTCCCTTAGTTCACAGGCAATTGGGAGCCACAGAAGGTTCTTTTGAACAGAGCTACATTTTGCAAAAGGTATTCAAAATTATATCCTTTTCAGGAAAATGGATGGAACTGGAGAATATTATGCTAAGTGAGATAAGCCAGTCTCAAAAAGCAAATGGTACTTTTTCTCTCATATGTGGAAGCTTGATAGAAATTGGGAAACAAGAGTAACTCAGATAGAGAAGCGGAGACTCCAGTGGAGTGATGGAGGAGGTTTAGGGAAGGGAAGAAGGGGTAGACATAGACTAAAGACATAAAGCAAGTAACAGGAAATAATGCTTTGTGCTTATATCAAGTTACCAATGCCAATCTCAAAGACATGAATGGGGAAGGGGAGGGAGGGAGTGGGACCTGGAGGGAATGCTCCATGAGATGTGTATATGTATATTCCTATCACATGAACACCTCAGTATGATGTATAATTACAATGCACTAATAAAAGAAAAAAAAGAAGATAGGTGTATTTGGCAAAATCTACTTAGAAATTTTTTTTTTGCTAATAATAACCAGTGAATGACCAGGAAACAGATATTGTTCCCATTTTAGAGTTAAGGAAACTCAGGCTTTAGAGGGTCATGTGATTTGTACATGATCACAAAGCCAGTAACTGTTTTAATTTCTATTACCTAGTCTGATGCACTTTCTATGCCACAACTATATTTTTTGAACCACAATTTGGAGATTCCCTTATTAATAAAAGGAATTCAATTGGTGAAGGAATGTTTATAAAATTAAAGCAAAAAATCTTTGTTGACCTACTTGGTCACTTTTGTTTGTGTCTACATGTACAAGTGGATTAGAATTGAGTTATTAAAAATTCATTAGAAAAACAGCAATATAGAAAATTGTGAATGAGCATTTATACTCACAGAGCTGCAGCTAGCCCATGCAGTGAACTAGAAAGAGGCGTTCATTCCAGGGTGGGGACCAGCGCTGGGCCAGCTTGCAGCTGGTGAGCACTGACTGTTACACTCTGTCATTGTCATCAGCCAGGTCCCACTGTCCAGTGCTCAATGCGCCAACCATAGGCAGCAACCCCATAGCAAGTGCATAGAATGTGCAGGAGTCAAAGGTGGTGGGAAGAACTGAAAGTGGAAAGACTTCCAGTGTAGAAGGACAATTGCTTAAAATCTGAAATAAAAAAAATTAATCATGTTCATAAGGGTTTTAATGTAAAATGTGACAATTTGCTATCACTGTACACCAGAACCACTGGGAAAACTAGTATGAAAAAAATGAACCCATGCTTGGGTCCCCGCCCCTGGGATTGAGATGTCAATTGGTGTTGGATGGTTCCTCTAGCACAAGTGGATCTTATAAGTTCCCAGGTGATGCTACTATATGGCCTAGATACAGAACCACTAATGTAAAGAATAAGAATGTCTTCTGTTGCAGCCCTTCCTTGATCAAAACTTAAATTTAATAGTGCTTCAAATAAGATTACCAACCATGCTCTAAGTATGCCATGCTCTAAGAACAGAAACACAAAAACAGTAATAGTTTGTCTTGAGTGATAGGAGAGAAAATACTAAAATTAGATATGGATTTACTTTAAGGGGGTGTTATAGTTAGATATGAAATGTCCCCTAAAGAGCTCATTTATTAATGTTTGGAGCTGATATAATTGAGTCATGAGGGCTGTAATCTCAGCAGGGGATAAGTCCATTGGATTTATCTGGGTTGGTGACAGAGGTAGGATAGAAAAAATAAAATATTAGGTAGAAAGGAAATGAATTGGGAAGGAAAGGGAAAATATAGTTTTAAAATGTAGAAACTTCCTAATCCTTAGCTTCACCTTATAGAATCTGACAAAAGCCCTTATAGAATCTGACAAAAGCCCTTAATGGGCCACACTTTTAATCATAATAGCTGACCTGGCCTGTCCTTTTCTTAGGCAAAGGACTCCAATAGGCCTGGCCTATATACTTTTAATAATAATAGTCCATCTGGCCTGTCCTTTAATTGGGTTCTCAATAGGCCTGGCATAAACATTTTAATCATAATGGCCTAGCTTCACACCTGAAATTCCTGAGATCTCATGTTTGTTAAGCCCTGCACCCCATCTTTACTCCTCAACTTCCTGGGAGGAAAAATCCCAGAGGAAGTCTCACATTTGTCCTGTACCCTAGCTCCATACCTCAACTACCTGGGATTCTTACCCCACCAATGAAATGGCAAGAACCTGAAAATTCAAAGAAAGGAGACAGCAATCCCATGTTACCCCATTCCCACCATGTGTCCCTAGTCACCCCCACTTTCTGGGTCCCCTATAAGAAAAGGACTGCAAAGATCCCAAGGGCCTCTCGTGTTCTCCAGGTGGCCTGCTTCTCCCTTGAATGAGTATCCCCACTTTCCCTTAGTAAACCTCTGTCTTTGTTTCTGACCAGCACGTTCTGAAATTCTTTTCGCCACAGAACCCAAGGGCTTTGAGGGTCCTGAGGTGAGTTTCCATCCCCAAACCTGGGAACTCCTCAGGACTCTCCATGGAATTATCGTGTTTTCCCCTGACAGTGACCCAGGCCGGTAGGGTGTGGCTGGAGGTGGGTCCCTGGAGTACAGCCTTGGGGATTATGTTTGGTTCCTCCTCCCCCTGCTCTCTCTTGCTTCCAGCCTCCATGATGTGAGGAGCACAACCCATGTGCTCTTGCTTTCTCTGTCTCCCGATGCCATGCTCTGAAATCTGCGGTCCCCGGCCTCACATGGACTGAACCCGAAACTATCAGAAATTAAATCTTCTTTCCTCTAAGTTATATGGTCAAGTCTTTAGATTATGGCTGTAAGAATGCTGACTGGAACAGGGGGGGCACTGTGGTCACAGGAAAATTTTTGTACATGTTTAAATTAATGATCTGGTTATCCAAGGGGCGGGGGGAAACTAACAGACATGATAAGGGTGAAAAATTCATCAGTGGTATAGATTCTAATTTTCACAGGCATTTTGTACTGACCATAGTTCAATTCCTTCATAATAAATCCAGATAAAGCAAACTGTTAAGGGCTTATGTTCTGCCTTCTTGTACAGACCTTGTTTTCAAGTAGTCCTCATAAATGCCCTTGGCAGCTTTTCTTTTTTCCTTTTTTTTTCTTACTAATTTCAGAAGTGTGGAAACTAAGGCTCAACAAAAACACACACACTCGGTGCTTCACACTTCACAATGTAGAGAGAGGCTGTTCTGGATTCGAATTCAGAAGGGGGAGTGGCAGATAAAGAGGCAAAAGCAAACCTGAGACTGAAGCGGGAGATGTATGAAAACCCAAATGAACATGACGAACCTCAACTATGAAGATTTCTTTCTTAGTTCCCTTGTCTTCAGCACATTGCACCAATTTAGGTCAGGCCTTCCTCACCTCTTATACGCACTATTAACTTTTGTTTCTAGTTTCCTCTGTGTTATCAACTGACTGATCTTTATACATTTAGTAAAACTTTCTGTTGAGCACTAGGTATAAGAGCATGGCCCGCATACATGGGAGATGCCCTCTTGGAGCTTATAATGTAGTGAAGCATAGTCATATATTGGTAGTCACAATTTAAAATCCCTGGATAGCCTTGAAATACCCTTTGAATGCATTACAAATATCTTTATATGTTTTCAAGAGATTTTTACAAATAGTCCTAACCAAGCATTACAATTTCATTTCTGGACCCACGTGTCTCCTGTGTTTTGGGGGTACTAAAATCCTCAGTCTGCTCAAGATGCTAAGGTCTTATATACCCAATGCCTCTATTCAAACATAAAGTTTGATTTCAGGGCTGATACAATTTGCAATAATGGTCAAAGTTAACCTTACTACATCACCACTAACTGAAGCTATATCTTCATTTTTAAAATGTATTAAGTATGTGAAAAGTTGATGCATATCATAAATATAATATTTTCAAAAAACTAGAAAAATATTTTGTTGGTTTTGTGGTGGAGTTTGAACCCAGAGGAATTCTACCTCTGAAATATATCCCCAACCTGTTTTATTTTTTGTATTGAAATGGGGTCTCACTAGGTTGCTTAGAGTCTGACTAAATTTCTGAGGCTATCCTTGAAACTGCAATCCTTCTGTCTCAGCCTCCCAAGTACTGGGATTAGAGGCATGTGTCACTATGCCTGGCTTGAAAATTTAATTTAATATCAATCATATTTTGCTTTTCAATTTTTATTGAAATTGATTTTGAACAATCTCTTTCAAGACCTTTATTCTTGTAGCCAGGTGTGATGGTATATGCCTGTAATCCCAGTACTTTGAAGGCTGAGACAGGAGGATCATATGTTCAAGGACAGCCTCAGCAAGTAGTGAGACGTTCAACAATCTAGCGAGACCCTGTTTCAAAAATAAGTAAATAAAAATAAAAATAAAATTGGGCTGGAGTGTGTAGCTCGGAGGCAGAATTTCCTTGGGTTCATTCCTCAGTACCACACATAGGAAATAAATAACCCCTCATTATTTCCACAATAATGCAAAGTCTTGGCCATTTAAAACTAACCAGCTTCTCTCAATTTTGAGATGGCCGGCATTTTCCCTTGAATTTGTATTTCCTACTTTCCTAAATAAATTTCTATGTCTCTGATTGATGCATGCTGAAATTCTTTTCCATCATATAAGCCACGGCCCTCCTTAATCCCAAATTGAGGAATCAGCTCTTCCCCAGTGACATCTCTTGGTGATCCAGATGGGATTTTAGAGGCATCGACTTTGAGGTACAACTTTTATCAGATTCACCTAAACAGTGTTTTAATAGCCATCACCTGCAAGACAGGCTATAATATTGACCCCTAGTCATTAAAAAGCACTGGTGAAATTTAACTTCTGGGCGTTCAACAATTGACATTTGGAGAACAATCAGAAAATAAAAGGGCTAAAGATATTTTGGTCCTTACCCTTCAAGGTCAAACTGAACCCATGAAATGACAGAACTTCTAAGGGTTTTGCAATTCTGGTTTTGCAGGTCCAGGACCACTGGACACCATAAAAAGAAAAATTCCTATTCCTGTAAGATGCCCACTACAACTGTGATACCAAGGAAAAGCAGATGAATGGCTTTGTTTACCAAACCAAAATAACCAGGCTTGTGAACATGGACTCAGCAACTCTGATGGCAGACTTGACACGATGAGCACAACAAAAACTTTAAGTACCTAGGAGAAAAAGTCACCTACTGACTCTCATGTTCCTGGGGCTGTGCCCTCAGCTTCTGACCTGACTGTAAGGAACTCAACTCAACAACTTAGGCCAGTTTCTCTCTATCTCTTTTAGGTCAATTAGGATGAGATTTTTGATCCCTGGCTAGGCAGGGCTAACACCCCTGGCAGGGTCAACACGCCAGTCAGAAGCAGCTATAGAAGATGGAACTTTGCCCTTCATCAACCCTTAAGATTAGGGACAGAAGTCTTGGGGGTGGAGGAGTGATGTACGATAGAATAATAATATAAATAGAAAGGAGACATAGGAAGAACAAGGAAAATGTAGCTTTGATATGGAAGCCTTTGACAAGGCCTGTTAGACCCAAAAGTTTTGGAGAAATTTACAAGTTATCATGAGCACTGTTGACTATCCTTAGAGAGGTACCTGTTTATCAGACAACAGAGGTCACACAAAAGATGAATGTCCTTGGGCACTAGTCAAGAGAGCAATCTCCCCCAGATCTTGTCTGTCCTTGGACTGTTTAAACAAAGACAGTGAAGGTCAGGACCTGAAAGATGACTGACACTCTAAATCACCTGTGACCACCAGGCTGTGGACATCCTGACATACCTCTTCCTGCCCATCCCTCATGAAAGTTACATAGAAAAGCCCTGCATTCCTCAGGGGATTTTCTCATTTTTGGGTGGCTTGCATTCTCCTTTGAAAGTGTATTTCCTACTTTCCAAAATAAATTTCTATGTCTCTAAAAAAAGCCTCATTTTCATGGAAGAATAGTGAAATGGAGTTGATAAAATAGTTACGAACATAGAGTAACCTTCAAATACTGGTTCCTACAATTGCTGAGGATCATAATCAAGTTCTTAAGGTGCTAAGTCTCAGTTGTGAAATGGGGATGTTAGCAGTACCTTCCTGATAGAATTGACCAAAGGATTAAGTGAATTGATGTACATAATAACTCTTTTTAGAACAGATCTCAGTTGATTAGATGAACTACAGTGGTACTTCATAGTTTGAAAGACTAAGAAGAGGCAAACCTTTTCTGTTTGGAGTGGAAGGAGAGGACAGGTTTCTAATCCTTTTCTCCTGAGGTGACTGCTCCCCACCCATCCCTGCCCACACTCATCTCCCATCCCATCCTTCAGTTCACAGGAGCTTCTGCCTAGTTATCTGGCAACCTGATTCCTGATTGTTGTCAGGTCTTCATGTCTGTTAATCCACCAGTAGATAAATGAGCCCTATAAAACAGAGTGGGATAAATTTGTCATGACATGTCATGGTTTGGATTTGGGGTGTCCCCCAGCCCTCACAGAAACGGGGTGGCAATATTGGAAGAGGGGCTTGGTTGTTAATCCATTACAATAGGATTTATCCACTGGTATCCACTCGTAGTGGCCCAGGCCAGTAGGGTGTGACTGGAGAAGGTAGGACCCTGGGGCTTGGTCTTTGGGGATTATATATGGCTCTCCTCCCCTTGCTTGCTTTCTTGCTTCTGGCCTCCATGATGTGAGAGCAAAGCCTTCTGCTCTCCTTCTCTCCACTACCTGTCACCACCATGTTCTGAGATTCATGGTCCCCAGCCTCACATGGACTGAACCCCAATTTCTCCAAGGAAAACTGTGAGCAAATAAATCTTTCTCTAAATTACGTGGTCAGGTCTTTGGATTATAGCTGTAAAAATGCTGACTACATGCTGCAATTTTGGATATTTTTAACTCTCCCATCATCTCCTTTTCTAACTCTTTTTACCTAATAAACATTGACCATATAGTCTTGTTTTGTTTTGTTTTTATTTTTGTTGGCATGGAGTTAAGAATACACAAATTCGATAGGAATTTCTAGCAAGTCTGGGAAATTGTGAATGCTTAATTAAGAAATGGCCACTCGCCTAGATTTAGGGAGGCCTAAAACATTTATTACAGTTCAATTGATAAAATGGAAACATATTTTTAGGGCAGAATTTTGAACTAAGTTCAAAGAAATTAATCTTTTCATGGGTAATGTGTAACAAAGTGAAACAAAGTATTTCCTTAAAAAAAAGAGCTTGTTGCAGGTGAACAAAGGGACAGAATGACAAATTACCCTCGAGGAGGCTTTATTTTGCTCAAATTGAATTGCTATGTTTGAAATTACTTAAAAGTAAGTATTGCAATAATTATCATCTCGCATCATAGTCTTGCCCTTTGGTGTCAGCATCTAAAACAAATGGAAGAGTTCAAATTGTTCTTAAGAAAGTGTTCCATTTTTGGGGAGGATTACTTTAAGATATCTGTCTACATGAAGAATATTCCATGCTTGTTTTATGCTCCAAATTAAACTAGGAAATTCTTTTCTTAAAAGCATGAATATGAATGTTCTATGTTCCTTCTCTGCTTTCAGATCAGTTCAGATCCCTCTTTGGAGAGTGCATTAATTGCTAGCACAACCAAGGGACAGTCAAGGGGAACATGGAAATGATTTTTCAGCATCTTTCCTAGATCAGTTCCCTGTTTTAATACAGAACAGGTTTGTGTGACTTTATATGCAATTTAAAAACTAGATATGGTCATTAGTATATTCATACCAAGGCAAAATCTGCCAAAAGCATCAACAAGCAAAGAAAAAAAAACCCAGAAAAATTGTGAAAATATACTTGAGCTTCTTTTTAAATCTTAAATCTTTTTAGAAATGACAGTTATTGCCAGGCATGTTGGCACACACTTGTAATCCCAGTACTTGGGAGGCTGAGACAGAAGGATCGCAGGTTTGAGGACAGCTTCAGCACGTAGTGAGACTCTCATCAACCTAGTGAGACCCTGTTTCACACTAAATATAAAATAGGGCTGTGGGTGTAGCTCGGAAGTAGAATGCCACTGGATCCAATCCCTAGTACCACACACACACACACAAAAAAAAAAATTATTGAAATGACAATTATCTGGAAACTTCTGTATCTGGAAAAACACAAAAAATTTTTGTTCTTGTTTTTCCTACATGATTCTGTTCAGATTTATAAATGAATACAAGGTAAAGATTCCTTTCATGAAAGGAACCCTTAATAGGTGGTTTCTTCTCCTTCTCATCCTCCTCCTCTTCCTCCTCTTCCTCTTCTTCCTTCTTCTTCTTCCCCTTCTTCTTCTTTGGTACTAGAGATTGAACCCAGGAGTGTTCTGCCTCTGAGCTATACCCCCAGCCCTTTTTATTTTTATTTTAAAACAGGGTCTCATTAAGTTTCTGAGGTCTTCACTAAGTTTCTGAGGCTGGCCTGGAACCTGCAATCCTCTAGTTTTAGTATTCCAAGTACTGGAATTACAGGCATAAGTCACCACACCTGACTAACACATTATCTTTAAATGCATATTGTATCACACATATCTGATGGCAGTCCCATTGTTTTCATATTTAGATTTAGTCCAGTTTCCTAAATTGAATGTGACTCCAGCCTGTGTGTCTGATAAGTCAGACTGTATTAGTTTATTATTTTATTACTATAACAAGATATCTGAGGCAGGACAATTTTATAAGAAAGAGAGGTTTATTCAGGGCATGGCACGCGCATCAGCTCAGCTCTGGTGATGACCTTATGGTGTCACAACAGCAGGAGCACATGCAGGAGGAGGAGATGGTATCACCAGATGGGAAGCCAGAGGGAGAAGTGGGGTCAGCCTGAAGCTTTTATAACAACCTGCTCTTAGGACAACTACCTGAGGGTCCCACAGGATTAAGGATTAAGGATACCTTAATCCTTTCAGAGGGCAGTACCCCAATGTCCAATGACTTCCCACTAGTCCCCACCTCTTAAGAGTCTGTCATACCAGGGACCGAGCTCCTGACATATGAGCCCTTCGGGAAACATTCAAACCATGTCCAAACCACAGCAGAGGACACATTTTCTCACATTAACTAACAGATTTTTTATGTAGATAAGATGGTTTCTAGGGTGTGGCAGCAGTCATGCAAAGGGACTTCTTATTTTGTGTGAGACCAGGGCCTGCGATGCATTGGAACGCTGTTTTGGCAAGTTACCACCAACTGTTTTATCATCTAAGACGCGGAGTGTGTCCATATGAGGTATTTTTTAAAAGCTAACAATAATTAGAAGACTGGACATTTACTTTTGAGGGTAGTTGAACCTAAGGGAGGAAAAAAGGATTGTTTACCTACAATTCTGCTCAGACTCAGTGTCCAGTGCTCTGTCTTCCAGTCTTCCCTAGTGAGACAATTACTCATGCTTTCGTCTTCAATTCAAATGCCCCCTCCTATATGATGGCACCCCTGTTCTCTCAGCGAAGAACTCAGCTAGAATCCATATCTCCTATCTCTATTCTTCCCCAGTGTGATGCTCACCTCAAATTAACACCCTCTTCATTTTACCTTGTGTAGCCCCATGACATTCTGAGCTTTCTCTGATAAGGAGAAACACATATTGTGTAGCATTGCTGAATGTTTTATATGAAGGTTGGTGAGTGGTGCTGGGAAAAAAGATCTTCCTAAAACTTCCTTAAATTTGTAATTTTGCCTTTTCATGTCCTATAAATATGGGATAAAGTTAATAGGAATAAAAAAGGAATTTTTTTATATAGAGATTTCCATGAGGGTTCCTAGCTCTCTTACTTTCTCCCAGAATACTCACTGGACATAAGCACACATCTCTCTCTCTTGTAGCATGCAGACATGAGTTTATATTCTATCTATGGGTTTTCTTAAACTAGTGAAAATTAGCTCATAGGAAGCATTCTTTCACCCTGATGTCATGCCCAAATCCAGACGGCAGCTGGAGAATGAATCACGGCCCAACACTTGAACATGTAAAGATGTAAGACAATTGCAAAAAACAGTCTAGATTTTTCCAACTATTTTAACCCACAGCTCTTCCTCTCCTCGAACTGTCCTACTTCATCTTGGGTTACAAAAGCCACTGACATTTTCTGTTAATTCTCAAATGTCCCTCATTGTTCCCAATCAGGTTCTGGTTATGGTGAGTATATGCATTTATGGAAAAATGAGCATTATTTGTGCTTTAAAACTATCCATATATATGTATATGTTAATACTGCTGAGTAGTAACTATGTTTTCAGTAGAGGTAGAGGTAGAAGAAAGACACAGATGCATTTCAAAGGAGAGGAACGATGCTCTTGGAGATAAGAGGCTGTATAGAGAAGAAAATGTTGAATGTGCTAATCTTACTGGATAATTGTATATGAGTGATGAATTCAAGTTTCATGGAAGTACTAAGCCTTGGGCACAGTTTGAAGACAATTGAATAAGGCAAATGTGATTTATTTAAAAGCCAGAGAGCAATCTGTTGATAAAAATGTGTTGATTCATTAAATATCTGTGATCTGGAATTGAATCCATGCCAAGTTCTTGCTCAGTCTTATTGCTGGAATCACATTGCACAAACCTACCTGTGTTGCTTGGGGAAGTAGGAAGCCCTAAAATGTGAGCCTTATTTTGTCAAATATGACAAAAGACACCTAGGATAACTAAGAAAAAGCTCACCTTCCAATGCTTATCATAACTCCTTTTTTCTTGCAAAAATCTTGAGTACAGAGAAAGCATCTCCCTCTGCAGATGCTCTCAGAGAAAACTGTTGCAAAAGCTAAACTTTGACATACTCCCCTAAATGGGTTTAGCAGGGCTCTCATGAATACATGATGAGCCATTTTAATTCCTGTATTTTGCCAGGGAGGATCCAGAAACCATTTCCTCCTGTGACCAGAGGGATTTCTGGCTTTCATGACTACGAACTGAAAAGATTTTAAATTGTGCAGGGGCTGTGGTGGGGCAGCACAGTTTTCCTCTCATTGAACTGTCTTCTGTTTTATTAAATTAGCCATGCTTTGGAGTTTAAAAAGCAAAGGCCAATTGCCAAATAAAGCAAACTACAGTATATGTGTTCTGGTGGTAGTGGCTAACTGGAAAATGTCTTTATCTTTCCGAATGACCAGTCATTTTTATATTAAAAACTTATGGAAACACAATTCTTTTTTTTTTTCAGCACTGGGGATTGAACCCAGGGGCATTCTACCTCCGAGCTACACCCCCAGCCCTATTTTGAAACAGGGTCTCACTAAGTAGCTGAGGCTGGCCACGAACCCAGATCCTCTGGTCTCGGCCTCCCAAGTACTGGGATTACAAGCATGTGCCACCACGCCTGGCTCTGGAAACACAATTCTATAAATAAATCTATGGGATTGCCCATTAGTAGTTATGAATTTCATGTGTAAGAAAAAGACTACCCATATAATATACTTCCCTTCACTGTCAAAAGAATCTGTTTGTTTCACAAGTAAGGAAATAGAAAAGGGAAAAAAACACGCCACCAAGAAGTAGGGTAAAAGAGTTTAATATTAAGGCGGTGGCCACCAATGGATGTAATGAATTTTGTCAAAAATAATGATCCAAATGATTCTTTTATTATATCAAATGTGACAAGAAATGTTTGAATAGTTGCTAGGAAAGTTTCTTTATTAAAGACACTTTGGAACATTTTGTTAAATTTTAGCTTCAGCCATAGCTTTCTCACCCTTTTCCCAGCCGATGTCAAACTCTGGCTCTGTTGCATTTTTTTTTCTTTGCCTGGGCTGGCAAAATATATGTCCCTATCGCTTCAACCCATTCTAAGACTTTTCCATGGTTCACCATCCTGCCAGAGGGCCCCTGTATACAAATCTTAGCAGGCAACTTCTTGCCTGACATCATTGTTAAGAGTCATATTCAGGGCCTCACATGATTCAGTCTGTATCAGATTTGCTGCTTCAATTTCTACCATTCTCTGTTTCACATATTATGTTCAATAAAACTGGTTACTTACTCAATAAATAATTAAGGGGTATCTACTAAGTGTAGCATATGGTCTGTTACGGTTTGGATCTGGTATGCCCCCCAAATTCGCATGTGTTAAAGTCTTGGTCCCCAATGTAGCAAGATTCACAGGCAGGGTTTTTGGGAAGTGATTGGATCCTGAGGGCTCTGATCTCATCAGTGAATTAATCCATTGATGTTTGAATGGACTACTGGGAGGTGGTGTAAACTATGGGCAGGTGGAGCATGGGTGGAGGAAGGTAGTCACTGGGGGTATGCCTTTGGGGACTATGTCTTGCTCTGGGCCCCTTCCTCACTGTCTCTCTGCTTTCTGGCTGCCATCAGCTGAGAGCTTTCTTTTGTCATGCCCTTCCATCATGATGGTCTGTCTCACCACAGGCCCAGAGGAACAGAGCAGTCTGGTCATGGACTCAAACCTCTAAAACCACTAGCCAAAATAATTTTCTCCTCCTTGAAGTTGTCAGGTATTTTGTTCATGGCAATGAAAAGATGACTAACACATAAAACTGGTACTAAGAAGTGGGGCCGTTGCTGTGACTGTACCATACCATATGACTCGGAAGCCCTTGGAACTTGTGTGAGGGAGGAGTGTGGAAAAGTTTCAAGATGCAGATTGGAGAAGCCTCAGAATGTCGTAAGCAGGGCTTCATGGGTGATGGTAGTGTGCTCTTGGAAGAACAGAATGCTTATAGAAATGCAGACTAATAAAGGCCGATTATAAGGCTCCAGATGGGAATGAGGACTCTGTTGAGAAGTGCAATAGAAACCATTCATGTTACACTCTGGCAGAGAACTTGTCTAAATTTTGTCCATGCCTTAAAACTCTGTGGTTGGCTGAACTTAAAAGTGACAGACTCATTGATCTGGCAGAGGAAATTTCAAGGCAGCACAGCATCCCAGCAGTGGCATAGATATTGCTGGCTTCCTTTATTCAGGTTTACATTGTGAATTGGGAGCAAAAATCAGAGCAAAAAATTTGAAAAGTTTGGAATTTGACCAGAAAAAGAATACCTTTAAAGTTGGGGCAAAGGAATACCGGGTTGCTGAAGAAATTAGTGCTATTAAAGAGAAACAAAATACTTTGCATGGAAAAATGCCTTTGGGTCATCATAAAACCCCACCCACCTCAGGTTCAAGGTCATATAAGTGAAAACTCTCTTGTTTGAAAAGACTTGTTTTGAGAAGAGAGCATTGAAGAATCCTGCTCACACTGGACCACTTAGGAAACTGTTCCCCATAATTCATTTCACCATGTGCAGCCGTACAGGCACTCAGAGGTCTCTGCAGTCAAGGTCCAAAGGTGCCTGGCTACTGCTTCTGCTAGCAGCAGACCTTGGCATTGTCCATGTGGTGTTTGTTTTGCAGGCATGAAGAATGCCAGAGTTACGGGGTCATGGAGACTTCCAGTGTGATTGTCAAAAGAAGGCCTGTGAGGCCAGACAATGTGTGTCATGGTAAGAATCCCTGGAGGCAGCCTTTGATAGTCAACTTTTTTTTCCTGTGGTTGGTGCTAGGGATCGAACCCGGAGCTTCACACATGCTAAGCACAGGCTTAACTGCTGAGCTACCTTCCCAGCTCTGGAGGCAGCCTTTGAGAGACCAATACATGAAACTGTGAGAGTAAAACCAAATCTGCAATGGAGCCCCAGAAGTCAGAGATGCCAGGAACATGGAAGGTCTGCTGAGGAAAACTTTAGGCAGTAAGCTTGAACCAGCCCCAGAGAGAGGCCAGGAGAGCTGCAACTGGCAAGGCCCTAGGGGTGGGAGGGCGCAGTCCGCTGTGGTCCCTCTCCTTCCATCATGTGATATGGATGCGGATATGGAGCAACAGGACTTAATATTTGACCTGATGGGTTTCTGTCTTGCTTTGGTCCCATCCCTTCTTTCTATGCCCCTATTCCTCCCTTTTGGAATGGAAATGTTTATTTTGTATGTATTTTGCCATTATATGTTATAAGTATATAAGTAGGAATTGTTTCTTTTTGTTTTGTTTTGTTTTTTATGGTGCTTAAAGCTAAGAGTTTGCCTTAAATCTTAGAAAACTATTTAGTCTTGAACTTTTGAGCAGTACTGTAACTGTTAATAGTATGGGGACTCTTGGAGATGAACTTTTGCATTATGAGATGGGCATAAGATTTTGGGGGACAAGGAGTAGAATGTTATGGTTTGGATCTAGAATGTTCCCATAAAATCTCATGAATTGAAGGCTTGGTCCCCAAGTGGGGTTTTAGGGAAGTGATAGGAGCATGTGGACTCTATCCTTATCAGTGAACCAATTCCTTTATGGATTAATAATTTGAATGCACTATTGGGAAGTGGTATAAACTGTAGGAGATGGGACCTAGTTGGAGGAAATGGGTCAGTGGGGATGTGCCTTTAGGGATCATATCTTGTCCCTTGTCCCTCCCTGCTCTCTCTGCTTCCAGGCTGTCATAAGCTGAGCAGCTTTCTTCGGTCATGTCCTTCTACTATGAGGTTCTGCCTCTCCTCAGGCCCAGAACAATGGAGCTGGCTGAACATGAGCTGAAACCTCTGAAATCATGGGCCACAATAAATCTTTCTTCCTTTAAATTAATTTTCTCAAGTATTTTGTCACAGTGATAGAAAGCTGACTAACACACTGTCCTAGGGCATGTGTAACTACATACACCAGTGTCTGCTCCTGCTAAGCTCACTTTCCAGTGTCTTGTTCTCTGAGCTCATTCTGCTGTTCTTTTAATTCATTTCTATGATTATGATAACTTTTTTGCTTTTATACTTTTTGTTGGCTTAGTCTTCCTTATTTATTTATTTATTTAATTTATTGTTTTTTTCAAGGTTCTGGGGACCAAATCAGAAGCCTTGTACATGATAGGCATGAGCTCTAACAACCTAGCCATGCCCACAGGCATTCTCAGTTTTTCAAGATCCAACTCATGCAACACATCTCCCAAGAAGTCTTCAGTGATAGTTCTGTGGTCTGTCACTTTAGCTGTGCTGGGCTATGCCTTCTACGTTTCCTCTCCCTATATTTTTCCAAGATGGTTATGAGTATAAAGGAAATCTGAGTGAGGTTTGAAAGGTGGAAATGAAGCACTTGCCACCAATCTGCTGGCTCACCTTTTGGGCTGGGAAGTACCTGAGCCTGTAGTTTTACCATCTCACACCTGCTCTCCTCCTTCAGCGTCTCTAAGTCCTGGGCCAGGCGCATGTGCATCTCTGTGGCATAAGATGCCAGCTGCTTCTGCCCACCTCCTGCATCACTGAGGTTCGGATGGTTCCAGTTTCTCCTCGTGGAGTACAGTTTGTTCTCATGGATTCTATTTTGCTTTTATGCATTCCAGTTTGTCCTTGTTCTCCTCTGATGTTATGCCCATTTCTCTTTCCTGAATCTTGGCCTCGCTGACCTGTAGCCATCCCAGACACAGCCCAAATGCAGAGGCCTTTCTATCAGCAACCAGACTTGTGAAGGTTTAATGCTCATGCCAGATGCCACTCACAGTGATTCCACTTTTCTGACTGAACCATCACTGATACAAAAATTGGTACCAGAAATGTGGAGCTCTGCAACAAAAACCTAAGATACATTTGCATTGGGTTTCAGACTGGGTAAAGAGAGGGTCTCTAGGCCACTGAGGAGATGGAAACCAGACGCCTGACAGGCTTCTAAAGGACAGTCAGAAAATGTTATTGAAACATGGAGGAAAGGGAAACTGCTGCAGAGTGGGGGGATATTTAGCACAACTCTTACCTCTGTAACATGTTAAAATAACATATATCTAAGAATTGTTGGAGCTGATTAAGGAAATGCATAGGTAGGATACAGTGTGTCAATTAATCTATTTTAGCGGCATATAATAAGTTACAGATAGAAGAAAATGAGCTAGGAAAGGAAATAGTTTTCAAGCATAAACTAGAAGATTTATAAGAATGCAAGACTTTTTGAATTTGGTAATCCCCCTTTCCAAGCAAAATATTCTTAACAGAAAAATAAAATAAAAAAGAGCCTCAGGGAAAGATAAAATCCAGAGTGTTATCAAGAAAATGTGGCCTCTGGGTAGGTCATAGATGAGGTCGAGGTTATGACTCTAAAACCCTTGTTTAGGAATTTAGAAAGTTTTAAGTTGGTGCTTCATAGACTTTTTGACATAGATAAAAGGCAAAAAACCTTCTAAGGGTCTTTGTATGTGCCCTGTAGGTCCTCTCCTTTAAATAATAAAGTTTTAAGAATCTTAAGGTCATTGCCACATGGTACCCTCATGGGGGCTTGCAGTAGAGAAAGGCTTATTTAAAAAAAAAAACATTTGTAGGTGTGACTTTTGTCTAATGGAATGTAATATAACATCATGCATTTTTAAAACATATACAAAAATTTAATGGAATTTTTCTATCTTAGGCTACAATGTGTAGAGGTAAAACAAACTGAAAAGAGATCTTTGGAACCCCAAACTTCTGCAGATAGGAGTTACACTGAGACAACTACTCAGCTGAGAAACTAAACAGACTAAACTACACAGACAAGGGCAACATTTATGGAAAAGGAAGAGTGATTCAGAATCTAAATAGAAGCCCAGAAGGCAGAACTAAGAGCCACAAAAATGACTCCCAGACAGATAGTTTGAGCCGAAGATAAGGAACTAGCAATGTGGATTCAGCTGGCTATCACAATTACTACAGAGCATTGACTGTTCTTTCTCTCCCTCTTTCCCACTTTCTAAATGGAAAAAGAGCCAGTCAGTCTCATGTGTAATTGAACTGTGTAATTGCTCAGGGCTCCATACTTAGAAAGGACTTCAAGTTTGGCTTAAGTTTCTGCTGTTATCACCTGGGAATTCTTAATAGTATTTGAATAATAGGCCATATGTATTAATCTTGCACTAGACCTGCTATGGTTTTTGTTTGTTTGCTTGTCCTTTGTTTGGTTTTATACTTCTATTGGTATGACGTAATTATACATCATAATGACATTCAAAGTGATACAAACATACATGTCCTGGTTTGAATATGATCTGTCTCCTCAATAATCTCCTTTTAAAGTTTAGTTCCCATTAGGAGGTATTAAGAGGGTGGAAACTTAATTTAACTATGCTGTTTGGAGATAAAGCCTTTGGGAGGTAATTAGGGTTAGATAAGCTCATCAAGGTGGATTCCCCAGCAGTGAACACTGGTGGCTTTATCAGAAGACAAAGGCCAGAGCACATAGATAAGCCTCTTGCCTTTAAATCCCTGTATCATCTTGGAACTCTGCCAACAAAAGGGGCATCACCAGATGGGGCACTTTGACCTTGGATCAGAATCATGAGCCAAAATAAACTTTTTAACTAACCCAGTCTGTGGCATTATATTATTAGCAACAGAAAATGGACTGAGTCCCACAATTGCAGGATTCCTCCACCCTTATATGTTTGGTGTGTGATGAGCAGATAATTTGCCTCTTACATCACTGTCTTTAGTCTGAAAGGAACCAAAGCCATGGAGCTTCACTAGGGCACTTCCTTTCAGGAAACAGAAGCCATTCTGAGAGAAGTTGAGGCCCAGTATAGATGCTGTAGTCAACAGTCACAACTGAGTCCAGTCTTTGAGTAAACCCAAACTAGGTGCAAAGGAAGTCTCATGGTGCTTCTAATCTTCAGCCTTCCAAGTCTTCCCAGGCCATGCACAAGATATAATGCAACAAAAGCATGCCATCCAAGTTCCTGGTCTGCAGAATGCACGAATAGAATTCAGTGGTAGATATTTAATGGAAATGACTTGGTGTGGGTTTGTTACACAGCATTGTGAGCTGGAATCCCTTCATTCCCATATCCATTTCAGCTTGTTTAGGTAATGCTCCTCTATGCCTTCACGTTTAATTTTTTTCAATCCATTCCTTACACTTACTACACTGTGGACTAATTTATACGCTCATGTCTGTCCTTCTATTAGTGGAGGACAGTGTTATCCTCATTTGTGTGATCCAGTATCTTGCCATATTAGTTGCTTAAATACTGTTTGATGAAAACTTCAAGGACACTTCACATATAGTTTTTCTCAACTGCCAGCTACTCCACTTCACCTCTTCAAAGACCCAGTCAGGGTATAAAATGCAACTTTGAGTTATTGCCTGCAGTGGACTGTGTGTTGATGTACCCCAAAATTCATATGTTGAAATCTTAATCTCAAAGTGATGGTATTAGGGAGTGGGGCCTTTGGGAGGTGACTAGCTCTGTCCTCATGAATGGGATTTGTGCTCTTATAAAAGAGACTTTCCCTAGAAAGATCCCTCATCCCCTCTCCATGTGAGAACACAGTGAGAAGATAGCCATCTATGAGAGCATAGGCCCTCCCCAGACACTGAATCTGCAGTGTCTAAATCCTGGACTTCTAAACCTCCAGTATCTAGTAATGAATTTCTGTTGTTTCCAAACCACCCAATCTATGTTTTCTTGTTTCTTTATTTTTCTATAGTCTGAACAGACTAAAATATTGCCTTGACAGGAATTAAATAGAAAGTCATTGAGTCTGATAAGCTGTGTGACTATGTGTGACTATGTACTGGGTTCACATGACTCTGCTCTGATGACGGCTGCCTGGATGAGACTTAGGAATTCCCTACATGTTCTTCTGATCTGTGGTTCATTTCTCCTCTGACACAGGCTTAGAATTCCAAGTTTATGAGTGATGAGAAACAAGACAAGATTGATTCTGAAACCTAGTCCAGTTTTTCTGCCCAACAGGTAAGACCACGTGATACCCCACTTCCATCCATCCATCAGGACCCAAGAAAAATCTGACCTGTGGGATAAGATGCTTTAACATAATGTGTAGCATGGTGGTTAAGAGATCAGGCTTTGGAGTCTGAAATATCATGGTCTCAGTTCACCATTTGCTTCTTATTAGCTTCATAAGTTTAAGCAAATTGAATGAAACACTCTGAGCCTTAATTATTCACTTGTTAATGGGGATATTAATAGTATTTAACTCATAGGTTTGTGATCAGAAATTAAATGAGATTTTACACACACACACACACACACACACACACATACACACACACACATAGACGCATGAAATATTTGACCCTGAGTAAATATTTTATAAATAGTAATTGTTATCTTCTTCAAGACATCAGGTCACTCCTAAGGCCTGTTTATCCTTATTTTAGAAATTGGGTAACTGTTTCTTCTCTAAGTCCCCATTTAAAAAAATATGGCCCTTTTTTTCTGGATCCCTCTTTTGTCCTGCATTGTTTTTCTCCTTCCTTTTTATTTATTTTTTCTTCTTTTCTTCTTGCTGGTAACCACCTATCTCTTGTCATCCCTTCCTAGGACTGTGACTCAAATTCGTGCTCATCAATCTATCACCAAGGCTTTGGAGTCCTGCTCTGGATCACAGTCTTGAAGATGGGCAGTTACTTACCTGGTGCTCAGCCTCCCTGATGGTACTTGTCTTGGAGTCTATAGCTTACATATTTTATTAGACCCCCAAGGTTCGCTTTTTATACTGCTCATGCCCAGCCCCTTGATCCATGGCCTGGTCTGATGCTGGAGAGTTGCACACATTTTAAGCTTCATTTCAACTGCCAGGTTGAAACTTCTCAACAGACATTATCCTCTCTTACCTGGCTCTAAGTCTGATGACTTAGACCTTGCTCGGTTGGATCCCAGCAGAATGTCAAATACAGAATTTTTAAGTAGGGTCTGGAGGATTTCAGATATCTTCTGTCTCATAGTAGGGTTGATTCTAGAAGAGGGGTCTGTAGAGCCGAACAATTCTCTCTGCTGGGGGGAGGAACATAAACATAGAGGCTTTGCCAGGCAGCAATGGGCTAAGTCAGGTTGTGGGAGGAGATGAAAAGGAAAGGAAATATTCAAGGAATTCAATACAAAAATCATTGCAGAGGGCATGAAGGAACTTGGGATAAAACCTACTCCAGGGATTACAAGGTAAGTGATGGTCCACTATTAGAAAAGGAGTTAAAAAAGGGAAGTGATTTGGTTAATGATTCATTGGGGCCGGTGGAATCTGATCTCACGGCAGAATAACATGCTATATATTGTGATAAGAAGTTGGAAATGCATGGCTAGTACTATATAATGAATTGGGTAGCCTTGAACACTTTGGAGTTCAACAGCATAGTAAGACCTGTATGAATTAATGATAAAAAAGACCATGTAAGGAGCGCATGATGGTTGGATACACATACATGTGAACAGTGTAAGAAAGAAGATGAACCAATGAAACACATCTGGAAGGAGCTGTTGAAGACTGAAGGCAAAAACGGGGAGTATATTAATGGGACTGTCTGACGAAGTGGGTTTCAGGAAGAATGGATGTTCACTAGTAACAAATGCAGCAGAAAGGTCAAGAAAGATAATGTAGAGAAATAACTACTGAATTTTAAACACGATCGTTGTAGTCGGCCAAGAGAGCAGTTTTAGTACCCTAAATGGAAGAAAGCCAGCTTTCACATGATGGAGAAGGGTGGTGAAAAATTAAGCAGTAAAAATTGTATTTCTAGTATCCTGAATCATTAATCTTCATGTACTCCTACTGTCACTGACTGTTGGAGTTTCTAGAGACCAGAGATCTCATAGTTCAATATCTCAGGGTGAAAAAGTCCAGGAAGATGGTAATAAAATATCTCCACTTTAATTTCCAGGGACTTTGTGGGAACTTACCATCTCAGGAGATCATTTATTCACTTACATAAAGGTCCTTCTTACTACCTTAATGACATGCTGATTTGAGTAGATATATATTTCTCTTAGTGTTGGTTGCCCAGGAGTGCTCTCTGGGTATCTATGTA
The DNA here is from genome assembly GCA_004027185.1 of Glis glis. Lineage (NCBI taxonomy): Eukaryota > Metazoa > Chordata > Mammalia > Rodentia > Gliridae > Glis > Glis glis. The sequence goes on along the minus strand of PVJS01012383.1, from coordinate 14,627 downwards.
GTCCATGGCTCTTAATGTTCAGATATTGTCTTTAAAAACAAAGTCTCATAGCTGGGCATGGTGGTGCATGCCTGTAATCCTCGTACTTGGGAGACTGACAGGAAGACAGCAGGTTTTCAGCCAGCCTCGGAAATTTAGCAAGGCCTGCTGCAACTTAGACCATGTTTTAAAATAAAAAAATAAAATAGAGCCAGGGAGGTAACTTGAAGGTAAAAGGCCCCTGGGTTCAATGCCCAGTATCACAAAATGAATGAATGAATGAATGATAAAATTTTAAAAAATCTCATGACAGAGATTTTTCTCAGTGCTATTTTCAAATTAAATTTTCAAAATACTCTGGGTTATGGGTCCCACAGTCACTTACCCCCTACATTCATGGAAGTTAGTAGTAGCTTTTGCCTATTCTACAAATACAAAACCAAGCAAAACAGATCATGTAAAGGGTGTTGATAGAAATATAATAGGACAATAATATCACATCTAACTTTCCCATAAATATTCAATTTTAAAAGTAAATAATAAAGTTCACACAATCCTTGATAACACAATACTTTTGAAACATTTTATGACCATGCATGTGTGTTGTTATGGTTAGATATAAAATGTCCCCTAAAGAGCTCATTTATTAATATTCAGGGTTGATATAATTGAGTCATGAGGGTTGTAATTCTGGAAGTGGATAAATCCATTGTAATGGATTTACCTGGGTGGTAGGATGGTAGGGTATGGCTGGAGGAAGTGGTCCTTGGGGGTGCGGCCTTGGAGATTATATATGGCCCCTCCTCCCCCTGCTCACTCTCTTTCTCGCTTCTGGCCTCTATGATGTAAAAAGCACAGCCCATGTGCTCTCCCTCCGCCTCCTGCCGGCATGCCCTGAGATCCACAGTCCCCAGCCCCAAGTGGACTGAGCCCGATGTGGTAGATATTTAGATTATGGCTGCAAGAATGCTAATGGATACATGTGCATTATTTTGTGATAAATAGAGTCTTTTGCTTCAGTGCTTGAAAACATAGTAAAGGATTTTGTTGGACAAACAGCAAAGGCGAAATTGGATTCAAATTTTTATATGTGAAGCCTCAAATAAACTTTGACTATTGATGCACTATGTTTATTATTTGTTTATAGTCACACTGCCATCTATGTAGAGAAGAGCAAAATAAATGGAAAAAGGTGTTATTTCCACAAAAAAGACTAACTTTCACACCTGTTTGCAAGATGAGATTCCAGTTGACTTGGGAGAGTTCCTGACATTTTTATGAATCATATTTTTTTGCTTGAATTCACTGGAGAGAATAGAAATAGTTACGTGTCTCGTGACCTCATCAGAATCGTTTTGGAGAGGACAATTCAGTAGCGAATAGTGCTATTCCATAAGATTTGGATACACATCTTCATGAGGGCAGATGCAGGAAAAGGTTTTCTCTGAACATCCTCCAGCTATGAACAACTCTAAACAAAATTTGAGGACCATGAAAATCCCTGACTCAGCACTATCTTCTCTCTGAAAGATCCTTCTTATCATGACATTTTCCCTCTGATCTCCCTCCAGTTTAATAATACTATCTTTCCAAAAAAGGCTATTAGGAGCCTCTTGTTCTTAGGAAATCATGGAAGGGCCTGGAGGAGAAGTCGAGTATTATATACTCTTCTGAGCATGTCCTATATGCCTGGAGAATTATCCTGACATGCCCAAGAGGCAGACAGAAGTGTTGGAGGAAACAGAAAGAAGCAATGACTAGATTTTGTTTTAGAGATAAATAGAGCTTTTGTGATATCATGGTGCATAAAGTTACAAAATTCCCAATGTGGTATAACTTGAGATTAATATACCTCATATTTCTATATAGCTTCTTGACCCACTTGGTATAGTGCTAGTGTATCTTTCCAAATGCAATGTATGCTTACAAATAGCTAAACATTTTTCCAAATAAAATCATTGCCTGATTCTTTGAGATTATGTGTGGGGTTGGAGGCGAAGGTCTACATAAAGTTATCATCAGTCATAAACAGTTAAATAGGATTTGTAACATTCTTTATAGCTCATGAGTCCCACTTGTAGGAAGGTTCCTAATAACACTGCTGTCTACACAGGTGAGAAGACACGCACTAGGTCAGGGTGCCCATGAGTACCAAGCTAAAAATACACTTTGGCAGTATTAAGCAAGATGATCTGCTTCTACATTCCTCCCGTATTTCTCTGAATCTGAAATAATTTCTTGTTTTATATTTCCCTATGACGCAAGGGCATGGAGGATGACAGCGGCCCACACCTAAGGCACCATGAGCAGTAGGTCAGGACGAAGGGAGTCCCTAAAGATTGTAACACTGATTAAGTCCAAAATGTTTTTTTCCTGAGGAATGATCCTGAGATGCAACACTAACCTCAGCAGTTGGTTATATCTTTATACTCTAGTGATTAGCACGATGTGCCGGTTTTTTAAAATTTACACCATTTTTTTTTTCGGTACTGGGGATGGAACCCAGGGGCATTCTACCTCCAAGCTACGCCTCCAGCCCTGTTTTTTATTCTTTATTTTGAAACAGGGTCTCACTAAGTTGCGGAGGGCCTCACTAAGTAGCTGAGGCTGGCTGTGAACCTGCGATCCTCCTGTCTCAGCCTCCCAAGTACTGGGATTACTAGCGTACTCCACCATACCTGGCTTACACCATTTTTATATGTCACCATTATTCCTGGGTGTCACAAACCAATCTTTGTAGATATTTATGAAGGTATTAGGAATATATCCTGTGGAATTTTTCTACATTCATTTCCAAATGTCATTTTATCTTTTTATGAAAATGTTTAAATACTATTGTATTTTCTAAGAACAAATATAAATTTGCATAGAAATATCTTAGACTACTTTGTGGTATATAACAAATGCTAGCAACCATCTACGTTTATTTCTTCAGTACACATTGTTGAATTCAAATAGCAAAAGTTTGTATTGATAATTTTCTTAAAAAAGGAAAATAAAAGTTACTGATGGGGTGATATTGAACCATTTTGCAGTTTCTCAAAAAGTTAACTAAAGAATTAACATTATGACTCAGCAATTCTATTCCTTTTCTACCTCAAAGAATTAAAAACAGCTGCTCAAGCAAAACCCTGTACATAAATTCTCATAACAGCACTATTCATAATATCTAGAAGGTTTAAACAGCTCAAATATCTATTGACAGATGAATGGATAAATAAATTGTGGTGTATACGGATGATGGAATATTATTCAGCTGTAAAAAGGAATAACGTGCTAATAGGTACTACAACCTGGAAGAATCTTGAAAACATTATACTCATTAAAAGAAGATAGATTAAAAAGGTTATATATTCTGTAATTTCATTTGTATTAAATATCCAGAGTAGGTAAATCTCTTGAAGAAAAAAAATGCAGATTGATAGTAACCACGGGTTGGAGAGGGAAGAGAAATCGGGAAGTAACTGCTTAATGGATATGGGGCTTTATTTTGGAGTAATGGAAATGTTTGGGAACTAGATAGACACTTTGATTGCCCAACATCATGAATGAACTAAATGCCAACAAATTCTTCACTTTAAAATGGTTAATTTTATATTATGTGAATTTTACCTCAATTAAAATAGTTCGTATGTATATAAAATATTTGGATTTAAGATTTAGGCAATTTTTCAGCATACTGTATTGTATGCAGTTTTATTTATACTTCATAATCAGGTTTCTAAATAAAAAAGGAATTAGAAGTTAGGATTCTAATTCCTCCTTTTGGAATTTCCACCACAAGTGTGTCATGCTTTAAACCATATCCAATAATTAAACAGAAGTTGGAAAAGAGGTTATTGGGAACTTACCTTCCAACCTGTGTTTTAAACTTAAATTGTACTTGCTTCAGAGTAATTTTAAATATTGGATTGCACCATTATTTAAAGTTGGAAGTTATTTTCTAAAATGTGATTTACAGACATTTCTGTAGACAGTGCAGGAACATATAATTGCCAGCAAAATTTCATAGCAGTCTTCCAAAATTTAATTGCATCCTTATCGTCCAACTGGAGAAGTAGTTTCCCCAACTTTTCTGGCTCCATAAAGTACTAAGGAAAACACACTTGGGCATTGGCCACTGGCAATTTGTAGCTAAGTGGAATATTACAATAAGCACAACAGATTCTGTATGTGCTCCACTCACCTGGCTGCTCTTTTATTGGCTAAACATGTCTTGTATTTGCCTCTGCACCAGCACAGACTATTATAGCTGGTTCTGATTAAATGTAATCCTTCAGGGTTTCTCTGTGGGATATTTCTTCCTGAGGTCAAAATGTTTGGTAATGACTTTGGACTGAGAAAAAGGGACAGCTATAGATTGTTTTCTCAAGTATCTTGTTTCAAATGCAAGCACATTGTTGAATCCTTTCTTCTTGTCATTTTATGGCCCCAGTAAATGAAATTTAATTGTCAGAAAATTTTTTTTCCTTTTCACTCATGATTTTAACTTCTGAGGCCATAGAAATACTTATTTCAGGATGCCTTAAAAGTTTGATAAAGTTGTCATATACATCTTATGTTTATGTTGTGTTTCCTTATCAAAATAAATTCCCTTGAGATATTCCCCTGAAATAAGATGCACGTCCAGGGGCTGCTGGAAAGTGAGATCATATGCTCCCACATAAGTGTACTTCATTTGAGTCATAAAACAAACTCATGTTTTATTAATGACAACTATGGATTTATGCTTTTCTATTTAGAAAAGAAATCACTTAATCTATTTTATTTGACAAGTCCATACACTCAGCAATAGACTCATCTTTCCATCTATTTCTATCTATAGTTCAGTTTCTTTTTTTTTTTTTTTTGTGGTACAGGGATTGAACCCAGGGGCATTTGACCTCCGAGCTACACCCCCGGCCCTATTTTTTATACTTTATTTTGAAACCGGGTCTCACGAAGTTGAGGAGGCCTCATTAAGTATAGAGAGAGAGATTGAGAGAGAGAGAGAGAGAGAGAGAGAGAGAGAGGGAGAGCTGAGGCTGGCCGCGAACCCGGATACTCCAGTTTCCGCCTCCCAAGTACTGGGATTACAAGTGTGCACCACCACACCTGGCCTATAGTTCACTTTCTTAATATGATACTCTTTCAATAGAACAATATGTTAATTCTAAATTCATATGTTAATTCTAAATTCATAATTCATGATAATTCATAATTCATGATAATTTTAAAAGAGTAGTATGAAATATGACACATTTGAATGTGTCATATTTCAAATATGAGTAGTATGACACATTTGAAGTATGAAATAACTAAAATCAGCTTAAAACTTAGCTCTAGAGATGCAAAGAACACACTAGAAACACACTGAAACAACTCCAACATTTTAACTACTTGTATACATAGTAACTCAAGAACCATACAAAGAATTATTAATCTGAGGATCAGAAGAAACCAGAAATTGAACATAACATTGTGACATTATTTTTATACCTAAACATTTGAAATGGAACAGCAGCAATTATGCATACCAGATCAGTCATCTCACTACTGGCATACTCAGTTCACATCAGGACTTTGAGAGAGTATTATTTTTTTTGTGTATGTGGCACTGGAAATTGAACCCAGGAGCATTCTACTTACACGCTATAGCCCCTAGCCTTTATTATTTTTTGTGTTTTGAAACAGGGTTTTACTAGGTTGCTGAGCGTCTTGCTGCCTGATGAGGCTGTCCTTGAACCTGCGATCCTCCTGTCTCAGCCTCCCATGTACTGGGATGATAGGTGTACGCCACTGTGCCTGGTTGAGTATTAATTTTCATTGTGGGCTCCGCATGTTTCTGTTCCTGAAGAAGTGAGAGGATCCAAGATAATTGTGAGTGATTATATTTGGAAAATGAAAAATATTACTGTAAAATAATTTGGAGAAGAGAAAAAAGAGAAGAGTTAATCTTTTCTCTCATTTCTTTTTTTTTTTTTTAGTTTCTTAATTTGTAAAATATCTATTACATGGAAAACATAGTGCTCTCTCCTGGGAGGTGCAATCAGGAAGGTATGTCATTCCTTCAAGGAGATTATACTTGTTTAAAAATATCTGTTACACTAATCCAAGACGCAATCTGAAATTACTTGACGTATTAAAAAACAAAAGAAAAAAAAAGAAAAAACCCAAACCAGGAAAGTATTATCTTTTCTCAGGAGGAAAATTCAACAGAGGGTGACTGTGAGAATACACAGATGCTGGAATTAGTCGGCAATGATTCCAAGATAGCTAATATTATAACTATGTTAAATGATGTAAGAGAAATAGAAGTTCTAAGAAAAGATCCAGCTGGACCTTCTAGAACTAAAAATATGAAATCTGATTAAAAAAAATATTGGGTGGGCTTAGTAGCAGCCTGCAGGCTTCAGAGGAGTCATTTAATTAGAAGACAGGTTAATGAAAAATATCCAGTCTGAAAAGAGGAGAACATTTTTTTTTGAAAATGAATAGAGCTCCAGGGATATGAGAAACAACGTATGTATCATATGTACACTTGAGTACATGAAAATGAAAGAGAGAGAAAGAGAGGGACACAGAAAAATATTGGAAAATAATCATTCATGACTGCATATGTCTTTCACTTGAAAGACATAAAATTCCACTTTGAAGAAACTGAGTAAACCTCAAGCAGGTTCAGACGTCTTAAAACCAAAGATACAGAGAAGACCCTGAGAGAAGACCCCAGAGAAAGGTTACTTACAGTACTTTTTTTTTTTTTTTCTATGCTGGGAATCAAACTCAGAGCCTCATGCATACTAGGCTACTTTTTCCCCCATCTATTTCATCTTTTTTTCAGGTTGAATATTTTCTGTTGTCCTTCTCCAGTTGGCATGGGTAAATTTCCTTTGTTCCATTCAGTTTGAAGTCTTTCTGGGTTTTGGTATAAATGTTTTTAAATGAAACCTGGATACTTTGGTTGTGTGTGATGAGGCTCTGATCTCATTTAAACTTTGTTAGTTGGCTCACTTCTCCTGACAGGTTCCTGGCAGGCAGAGTCATCCCTGCTTCCTTTCTTCTAGGTTGGGAGGAGTACAGGTTCCCCACTCAGCCTCCGTCAATATCCCAGAGAGTGGGCTCCTCATTCCTGGCAGGCAGAAATGGAAGCTTTGGCTGCCCACTAGGCCTCTGCTACTCCTCCCTGCCTGGGAAGTGTCTTAGTGTCCATCGTCCCCACCTACCCCCTGTCTCAGTCAGCATTCTCACTGCTACAATCCAAACACTGACCACACAGCTTAGAGGAAGGAGACTTACTTGCTCGCAGTTCTGAAGATTTCAGGGGTTCAGTCCATGTCAGGACAGGTTACATTGGGGGAACTCAGGGCATGAGGGTGGGAAGCAGAGAGAACAGCACAAGGGCTCTGCTCTCACATCACAGAACAAGAGAGAGCTAGGGGAAGGAGGTTCAAGAACACATGCGCAGTCCCTTAGGCCACATCCTCAGTGGCCCACCTCCTCCAGCCACACCCCACCTGCCTGAATCCACTACAATGGATTTATCCACTGATGAGATTACAACCCTCATTACATCAACTCTGAACATCAATCCATGAGCTCTCCCAGGGGACATTCTATGTCCAAACCATAGCACCCTCTATAGTACCACAGCTACCAGGAGGCCTCCTTACTGCTAGGGTACAGTTCAGGTCCTGAGGCCCCAGCAGGCCTGCTCTGGTACCACTTCAGTGGGAACTGGAGGAGCAGTCCATTACTGTCTGGTAGTGAAGACATGCCTGGTACCCTATGTGGCCTGTTCTGAGCCATGTCAGTGGGGCTTGGGGGTACATTTAACAGCCTTGCATGGCTGAAGGCGTGGTCTTCCTAGTGGTCTTTACTAGTGTGGGTGGGGGTGCAGCACAGTTGTCTTTTAAGTGCTTGGCTTGAAGAGTAGTTATTGTCTAAAAGCTTTCTGGAACAGACCTGCACTGGAAAGCCAGAGATCCAGCAGGGAGGAGTACACTGGGGTGGGGTGGGGACAGGTCAGCCTAAGGGAACAAAGAGGGCTTATCCTTGGAGGGTAGCTGACAGGAGTGTCCAACCTGGGTGGGATGAGGAGGGCATCAATGTGGGCAGGGGACAGGTAGCCTGACAGAGAGCCAGGGCTTGTACACCCAGGTGGGGTTTCTGGAACGGGACCCAACCCAAGAGGAGAAAAGGGGCTTCAGCAAAGGGGCAGTGACAGGAGAGCTGTTCCATAAAAGGGGATTGATCTCGTCAGGAAGTATGGGAGCCAGCATTCTTGCCTTTGGAAAAGGGAGCAACAAGTACAGAAAAGTAGAAAATTAGGCTGAACATGGCCCCCAGGCTATCAAGGTACAGAGCCCATAACTGCCCCGCACCACGCCACAGCCCCTCTCTGACCTCAATATACCTGGGCTCTGTCTCTGCTGGGCTAGGAATGTGCTGGAAGTAATGCCGGCTGGTTCCCAGGGCAAGGCCGATCTCTGGGGACCTGTTCTTGGACCCACGCCCCATGCCATGAGGAAGCCCAACTCTCTTGAGAGGCGGTACATGCAGGTATTCTGGTCAGCAGCCGCAACTGAGGGCCCAGCTGACAGGCAGCACCAGCTACCAGATCCCAGGAGTGAGAAGGCCTCTGCGATCCCAGCCCCAGCTGAAGAGCTGCTGCTTCCTGTATCAAGGTAAGCCCAGCTTCTTCAAGCCTTTTCAGCAAAACCCTCATATACTATGGAGCAAAGACAAGCTAACCCCACCGTACCATCCAAATTCCTGACAATGAGAGAAATAAGAAAACATGGCTGTAATAAAATGATTGTGTCTCACAAAGAAAAAATAAATAAAATTAAAAAATTAAACTTTCTGAACTGTCTCTTGTTTGGTCATTTGGTTAGACAGAGCTGGCTTTTGTTTTTGTTTATTCATGTTGTAGTTTCTAGTTCCATCTCTGAGATATCTGAGGCAAACAAACAAATTCAGGGAACTCACCACCTTGTTTTCCTTCAGGTACCAAGTTGGCAGTCTGGCCTGTCTTCTTTCTACCTTCCAGGGTCTTCTTATGTTTGTTTTATATATAATTCCTAAGGGTTTTTATTTTTTTCATTTATTTAGCAGGAGGAATAAAGTACATGTGTTCCATCTTCCTGGCAGCAAAGCCTACAATATTTAAAAATATATAGTATTATGTATAATGAACTTCATATATTTAAAGAAAGTTTACATAAGTTGTAATAAGTTTCTATTTACAGATATATCCATAAAATTGACAAACTGATCTTGTAATTTATATGGATATGAAAAGGAGCTAAAAGAGCTGAAAGCATTTTGAAAAATAACAGTTGGTGGACTTCCTATCTGTTAAACTGAATACGAAGATTTGGGAGACAAAATGTAGTAGTGATGAACACATGATCATATTGAAATAAGGACCGGCAAGCAGTTTGATGGGATAGGAAAGAGGAGTGAGAAGCACACTCATGTTTATACAGCCATTCCGTTTCATTGCAACGATAGCACAGCATAGCAATAGGGAAAGTCTTGTCAATAAATTTTGCCTCATGAACTAATAACTGTTTGCAAAATAGTAAATCCTATTTTAAATCATCTCCCCTAAAAATTAATTTCAGATGGATCATAGAACTCTACAAAATAGCTAAAATCCAATGAAACCAGAAAAGACTATTCCCTGGAGAGTATTTCTAGAAGACTTCTTCAGCGGCCCAGGTGAAATCATGAGCAATTGAAGACAGGAAACATCTGAGCATCGGAAGAGGGGAGATGGCTTGAGAGGATTCTACATCGGCCACGGGAACTAAGGAGGTGAAAGTTATCAAATGTTGCTGTGACTTTGGCACTGGGTACTGAAGAAATTATAAACTTTGGGGGAAAAATTAAAGTAACAGAAAAAGGAGTAAATAATATGTATTCCCATTTGGATATGTTATATACACCTGAAATATTCAGAAGGGCTGGAACCAATTCTCGCCTCTTAACCACTGAAGATGAACGTGCAAATGTTCCAGTAGCTGCCAGGTGCCAACAAGTGGGAAGCACGCCTCGGTGGAGAGCTGTTTGACTAGTTAATGAATAGCCCAGGGGCTGTGGGACTCCCTTCCTTCATCAATGAGATAAGATGTGGGTTGGCAATGAGCGATGGCCAACATCTGGTGGATTTTAGTTAAGACAGTTCATGGTGAACCAAATTACTTACTTTTGTGTGTCTGTTTGATACAGGTCATCTGGTAGACAAATCCATGAGGTGAGTGAATTAATAATTTTAAAGGCTTTGTAGTTGTCTAAACATTAATCCTCATCATCTTAGGTGGACAAAAGCATGGTTCTTCAGTCATGCTGCTTCTGCTCAGTGTTTTGAGCTCTGTAGTCTAAAATTTCACATCCATTGTTAAAGGACTCATCTTACATATCTATTGTCAGCCATACACAAGTATTTAGTAAGTTGGGCAGACTAGAGGAAAACATGTTTCTATCACAATTCTGAAGAAAACATTAAAACCAAAATGGCAGGCAGACTGGGAATGTGAAGTGTTTTGAATTTATATCTTCCAAAAGAAAATGTGGGTTCATTTTATCCAAATATTCAAAAACCATTGTTTTCTAATAGGTAACTTAAAGTGAGTTTGTAATTTTACCAATGAGTTAAAGCTTATTTGCTAATTTATTCCCAAAGATAAGAAATATCTTTTATGAGATAATGACATTTCAATTACATTAATTTTAAATTACAGGTCCTTTCTAGATATTTTAGTCAATATTAAATTACTTACTTTGAATTCTTTAGAGTGTTCATTGTCTCCTTTTGTTTTAATTGCCTACTTCTTCATTCAACATACTATTAATAGATTGAAGATACTGAGGATGACTTGTGTTTTGCTAAGTGTAGTATTCCAGTGAAGTCTACTATATGTCTTAATATATAATAGACAAACAAAGGATGATTAAAATCCATACTTTCGTGTTTGTGTTTCCTAATAGACTTTTCTGATAGCCTTTTCTGAGAGGGTATGCTGGTTTAAATGTAACAGAAGGGATGTAGAAAAAGAGCCAGATTGAGGAGGCTACATTTGTACTGGGTATTTGGATTGTAGTTGTCATTTCAAGATGAAATTTGGAATATGTATTTGTGTGTGTCTTTGTATACGTACAGTCCTTGACTTATAATGGTTGAACTTACATATTTTTTTTTACTTTATGATGGTGTGAAAATGATATGAATTCAGTATTCAATTTTCAAATGTTCAAATTTTATAATATTCAAATTTTGAATTTCAATTCTTTTCTGGGCTAGAGATATGTAGCATGGTATTCTTTTGTGTTGCTTGACAGCAGGAGTAAGCTGCAGCACCCAGTCAGAAATTGATGACCCTGTCACTGTAGCATCCCTATCATCTAGCAATTAATTTTAGCTCAATGCTTCAAATATTCTTCATGCCAGTGTGCTTTTAGCTGTGAATATTAGTGGTGGGTATCCATATAACTATTCTGTTTTTTTACTTTCAGTATAGTATTTAGTAAATTATATGAGTAATTCAATATTTTACTGTAAAACAGGCTTTTATTTTTAGATGATTTTGCCCAACTGTGGGCTAATGTAAGTGTTCTGAGCAATGTTTAAGGTAGGCTGGGCTAAGCTTTAATGTTTAATAGGTTAGGTGTACTAAGTGTAACTTCAACTTGCAACATTTTCAGTTTACAATGGGTTTATTAGGATGTGACCCCCATAGTAAATTAAGAAGCACCTGCGGAGTCCAAAATCAAGGTGCCTGCCCATTCCAATCCTGGTGAGGGCTCTCTTACCAGTTTGCAGATGGCCACCTTCTGTGTTCTCACATGGCAGGGAGAGAGAGAGAAAGAGGGAGGGAGTTAGGAGATCTGGTTTCTTCTCCTCTTCTTGTAAGAGCACTAATTCCAGCATGGGCCCCTACACTCATGACTTCATCTACACCTAATTACCTCCCAAAGACCACACCCTTCCAAACATCATCACACTGGGCATTAAAATTTTAGCATATAACTTTTAGAGAAATGAAAACACTCACTAACAGCACATATATGTTATATCTAATACAATAGCACATACTTTTGATATCTAATATATATCCTGTGTGTGTGTGTGTGTGTCCATAATCTTAATGGAAGTAAAGGAAAGATTTCATAGAAGATTCTGGTATGCCATTTGTAGCTATTACTTTGATAAATAGAATGCATAAATTCAAGAACATAAAAGTATATTATTAGTAAAAGTCAAAGAATTCATAGAGGGTAGCTATCATTTAGAATGTTTTCTTTATGTCATGTATTCTATTTTTTTTGTGTGTGTGGTACTGGGGATTGAACCCAGGGGTATTCTGCCTCTGAGCTTACACCCTCAGCCCTATTTTATTTTTTATTTTGAAACAGTATCTTGCTAAGTTGCCGACAGACTCACCAAGTTGCTGAGGCTGACTTCAAATCTGTGATCCTCCTGTCTCAGCCTCCCAAGTACTGGGATTACAAGTGTGCACCACCACTCTTGGCTATACTATGTATTCTACATTTACAAAAATATAATAATATCCCCATTTTTATATTATAAGTAGAGTGTCTGAAATGTAAACAAGTTTCCCAAAATTGCAAAACTAGAAGACACAAAGGTGGCCTGAATGGCACAGCTACCCCACTTGGGATTTTAATCAGTGTCCTGGCTCAGTGTCCTGCTTTCGTCCTCCTCACTCCTCCCCACTGATGAGCACTAGATGACATGCAGATGATGAAGTTTTAAGTGTGGCAGTTTTCGTATTTGGAGACTGCACCAAATTTTACTTGAAGCTCATGTCCACTTAGAAAATGGAAGTCTAAGACATTAAAAGCTGAAGCACATTTTAGCTGCCAGATTTCCATTGACTACACTGGATCCAATCCAGTTTGGACCTTCATATGTAACAGACACTTCATAAATGCCTGCTAACTAATCAGGGACTCCACTCAGGACTTATCAAGAAAAGTAGTTTGTAGAAAGACCACTTACATAAAAGACCTCTTCCCTAAAAGGCTAAGCAAGGGTGGTACAAGCCTGAAATTCATACGATTTTTAAAAGATAATTTAGAGTGTATAATGAATTTCTACACATACACTAATAAACCAAGAATTAAAAACCACATCTTCTTTATCACCAGTTTTAAAAGAATCAGTTTTCCAAATACTTTGTAGATGAACAATTAAGATTCAGTTAATTTTAAAGGGATACCTGGTATCATTTTATAAGTAAATGATGAAAAGAGTAACATTTATAATGACATAGTACTTTGTATTACTCAAGCAAGAAAATTTATAGTATTCACGATAAATTGTACGCGTCACATATCAATAATGTTAGGTATGATATAACATATTTCAATGTTTAAATTTTGTTCAAAATGTCTGAATTTTACCTGTCCATTTTGGAATTATACTTTTTGATATGAGCAGGATATTTTACCCCTGAGGGTTTTTGTGGGGGGGTAATACTTCTTAAAGAAATATAACATATAACATACTCCACAAGTTCCAAATTACACAGTCAATACCCAATACGAGTATACATATATTTTATGTATACATGGATATGTATGGCCGGATTTTAAAGCAACAGTCAACCATGATTATGTTACAATTTATTATAGCCTCATTGTAGTGAACTACATATATTTATCTCTACTTCTTTATTGTCTTCTTATTGTTAAATCTGAAATTGAAGTAATTAATTTTACACTCACCATATAGAACAGCATGATGTCCTTGGAATTCAGATAACAAATGGGCTGCTTTCTCTGAGACTTTTACTGCTGCCTGTGCTCCTCAAGGCATCCCAATGCACAGAACTCTGTTTCAGTCCCATAAAACTTAGACCTTGACATTCAATTCTATATCCTCCTGGCTTTTCTATGAAAAGTAGTTTATCTTTAGTCCCCTTAGATGAACAAGATAACTTATACAGCTATACCCCAAACACTTGAACATTTAAACATTTGAAAAGAGAGCCAATTTTTCATATAAATCTTTATTGTTGGGAATTCAACTTTTACTAGGCACTGAAGTACCTGAGGTTGAATGTTATATTTCTCATCATAGGTTTTATAGAAAGTTGAGCTAAGCCATCATGATCATGAAGAACTTTTCAAAAGAATAATTGTCTTCTTTAAGTACAAATATTTGTGGAAGGATTTTGATTATGTTCATAGCTTAATGATGATAGTCTAAGCCTGAAAGCTGTATCTCTGAGAAACTGAGTCTGTGCTGACAAGTTGATTAGCTTAGTTCTTATAAGCAAACCAGTCTTAAAAGAAAAAATAAATAAATGAAATAAATAACCAGATCAAATCAGATTTTTATTTTTGGAAGTGTGTTGAGAAAGTAATTGGTTCAATAGTTCACTCTTAACTGGAAGTTTTTGTAGACTTAGCCTCTGTCATGTATAGAAGGCAAAGCTTGCTTTATTTTTGTTTTTTTTTAACTTTTTATGTTCATTTATTGGTGCATTGTAAATTATAATTATACATTTTGATATATGTCAGGGTATGAACATCATACATGCACACATTGCACATTTAGCCCTCCCTCCAATCCCACCCTATTCCCTCCCCCTTCCCTCCCTTTCATGCTCCAGATAGTGATTGAGTCTTATAGGTTT
>PVJS01012382.1:12797-44085 GCA_004027185.1 Glis glis | reverse complement strand
GAGGTAGAACGCCCCTGGGTTCAATCCCCAGTCCGCAAAAAAAAAAAAAAAAAGAAGAAATCAAGAGAAATGATACTCTGGAAAACAATGAAGAGTTTTGTTGTTAACATAAGATAGGAAACTGGTAGCAATTTGAGACCAAAAGGGTAAGCCATAAGCCAGCAAGTATTTACATACAATCAAGGAAAGAAGCAGCTAAAAAAGCCTTCCAGAGACTCAGGAAAAACATGAAATCCCAGGTGACTGCTGCTTCCTCTGGACTCCTGCAGCTGGTTCCTGAGCTCCTGACTTTGAAGGAAGCATCCTCCATCCCCTCATGTGTCAGAGTCTGGCTTCCCACTGCATAGAATTCTTGAGAAGTTTCAGTCAGAGGCTCTCCCCTGGGGCAAAACTGACTGTCAAGGTGGCCACTCACCAAGTCAGTGTACTAACATTGCCCAGAGGACATGGAGACAGGAAAAGGCAGGAGCCTTTGACTCTCAAAGCAATAAGCTCAGACAAGACCTTCTCAAGGTGGTTCCCTGTTACAGCCATGAAAACACTGGAAAATGCAGAGAACTTCTCCTGAGCCGGTTTGCCTTGGAGCCCCCCAGTCTATTTTCTCTGTCTACTGTGTTTCTGCAAGGTGCCAATTCCTGAAGTGGTGTTACTCACCAGGACTCTCCAGTTTCGCCTCCACCCACACCCTCTGCCTTCTGCCTTGTGATGAGGCACTGGGATGCTATTTCACTATCCAGTCTCTGGGTTTCACCAAGTCTCTTCCCACTATTAAACGTCAATGTTCTTCTACAGTCACTTACGTAGCTGCTCTCTGGGTGTTTCGATTCTATCTCATGGAGAAGTGGGCAAGTGCTTGGTGCCTCTAACCTGCCATTTGAATCTACTATAGGAAGTACTTTAAGCCTGAAAACAGGTGACCATAAATAGTTTGATTTAAACACACACACACACACACACACACACACACACACATATATAGTGTGCAAGAAAAAGTGCATGTATGTCACTATCACTATGAACTACATTATGGTGTGAACTACATTATTATGTGCATATAATGCACCAATAAATGTAAAAAAAAATAAAAGGCAGTATACACTTGTATATGTGCTTTCTTTGTGTGTGTGTGTGTGGTACTGAGGATCAAACCCAGGGTCATTCTACCTCTGAGCTGTACCCCAAGCCTTATTTTATTCTTTATTTGGAAACAGGTTTTGGTTCTCACTAAGTTGTAGAGGGCCTCACAAATTGCTGAGGCTGGCCGCGAACCTGTGATCCTCCTGTCTCAGCCTCCCAGGTACTGGGATTAAAAGTGGGCACCACCAAGCCCAGCTATATGTTCGTTTTTGTAACTGATTAGAAAGCAATTGTATGAAACAATATGTATAAAATTGTACTGTTCAGCCTACATCACATAGAAATGCAATATATTAGAAAATATTAATACAAAGGAAATGTATGGGACTGAAGTTATATTGGAGTAAGAGAATGCCACTAGACATGAACTCAAATTCCCAGAAACAAATGAAAAGAACCAGAAGTGACAAATAAAAAAGTTAATACAAGAAATATCTATAAATAAATAGTTGACTTTATTTTTCCAGCTTCATTAAATATATGAAATTATGTAAATCAATGCAGTCAAAAGCTGCATAATGATGTTTTGATTAATGCTAGACTACATATATGATGGTATTCTCATAAGATGGTGTTACCTAGTGATGATGCAGCCATCTTATTTTTTATAAGCACACCCCAGGATGTTCACACTTTGACAAAATTGCATGACAATTAATTTCTAAGAATATATCGCCATCATTAAGAGATGCAGAGTTGTAATTATAGCAATGCATTGCTAGGTTTGTAATATATATCAGTGTCATGTATAGCAGTAATAGAACTAAAGGTAGAAAGAGAAGTACAGATATACAGGTATTATATTAATATTCTCATATTTGAATTAGATATTATCAAATTAAGACAAAAGTCAGACATGGTGGTACACACCTGTAATCCCAGGGAGGCTAGCCAGTTCTAGGCTAACAGGACTATAACAGGTTCCAGACCAACCTCAGCAAATTAGTGAGGTTCTCAGCAATTTAGTTAGATCCTGTTTCAAAATAAAACATAAAATAGGGCTGCAGGTCTAGCTCAGAGGTAGATGTGCCCTGTGTTCAATCCCTAGTATAACATACACACACACACACACACACACACACACACAAATTAAGATAGTGTTAGCCCTAGAAAAACTAATAGCAATAAATGTAGAATTAAAACTAAAATAATGCAAAAGATTTAAAATATTATACTAGAAAATACTCATTCCCAAATAAAGCAATAAATAAATAGAGAAACAAGCAAATTATTAAACATATAGAACACGAAAAAGCAAAATGGCAGATATAAATGCAATTATATCACTAATAACATAAAAATAAATAGATTGTCCAGGCTAAAGCTTTAGAGTGTTAGAGCATGTGAAAAAACAAGATCTAATTCTATGCTGTCTGAAGGAGGCCCACTTTAGTTTCAAAGCATTGAATAGGGTGAGAATAAAAGGATGGGAAAGGGCATATCATGCAAACAGCAAGCTAGGGTGGGCATATTAAAGTCATACTCTGTAGATTTTAAAATAAGAAGTGTTAACTAAGAAAGTGTCTTTTATAATATAAATGCACCAATTAATAAGGAAGATTTAACAAGTATAGGCATACATGCATCTAAAGACAGACTCCACAGTACGGAAAGCCATATTGGACAAAATTGAAGACAGAGCAGATATTCGAACAATAGTAAAGACTTCAGTGCTCTACTTTTAATAATAAATACAATGAAGCATAAAATGAATAAAAAATGGAAGACATGAATAACACTATCACACAAACAAGCCTAAAAATTGTTTTGAAACTCTGTCAACAAATGCAGAATACCTGTTATTATCAACTGCACAAATAATATTTTCCCTAATATGCCATATGCTAATCACATAATAAGCCTTGTTAAGTTTATAAGGTTCAAAATTGTGCAAACTAAAACATGCTTTCTGGGCACAATGAAATGAAATTAGAAATTAACAAGAAAAAGAAAATTTGTTAATTTACAAATATAGGGAAACTAAACAACATACTACTGAATAACTGACAATTTTTGACTCATGAGAAAAATCTGAAAATATTTTGGCTACACAAAAATGAAGATAGAGCATACCAAAACTAAAGGGATGCTGCTAAAGCATGATTTCAGAGAAATTTATACCTGTGAAGGACTACATTTAAAAGAAGACCTTGCCAGGCATGGTGGTGCCTGCCTATAATCCAAGTACTTGGGAGGCTGAGACAGGAGGATTGCAGGTTCAAGACCAGCCTCAGAAACTTAGTGAGGCCCTGTTTCAAAATAAAAAATAGAAAGGACTGAAGGTCTAGCTTGGAAGTACAATGCCCCTGGGTTCAATCCTTAGTACCAAAACTAAATAAATGAAAATAAATAAAATGAAAATGAAAAGAAGACCTCAAAGCATTCCTTAAGACAGCAAGAAAGAAGAGGAAATGAAATGTAAAGTAAGGAGAAGAACTTAAGAAACACTAGAGGAGAAATGAAGTATATAAGTATAATATAGAAAATCCGTAAAACCGAAAATTGATTCTTTAAAAACATGAAGATTGACAATTTTTTCGCCCACCTGATAAAGATGAGAGAAAACTTAAAATACTTAAATAAAAAGTGAAAGAGGAAACATTATTACAGATGTTAGTATGCATACAGATGTTAGTATGCATACTGTGAACAATGTAGTGAGTTGAATGGTCGCGTCGCCAAAAGCTATGACTACCTCCCAATCCCCAGAATCTGTGAATGTGATCATGCTTAGAAAGAGTATCATTGCAGATGTAATTAAGGATTTTTAAATGAGATCAAATATCCTTAATAAAAAAAAGAAAGGAAGACATAGAAAAAAAGAAGGTCATGTGAAGATTTAAGAAGAAATTGTAGTTACGCACCCACAACCTAAAGGATACTGGAGCAAAAAGAAGTCGAAAGAGGCAGAGCACAGATCCCCATAGCAGCTCTGGAGTGAGTGTGACCCTGCTCACAACTAAGTTTTTGATATCTGCCTAAAAACTGGGTCAGAAAGAATGCATGTTTTAATCCCCAAATTTATGGTCATCTGTGATAACATCCTTAGGAAACTAATAAAACTATATGATAACAAATTAGACAACTTTGATAAAATGGATTAATTCCTAGAAAAACACAATGTACTAAAGCTTACTCAGGAGGAAATAGAAACTACGAATTGATCTCTAACAAGTAAAGCGATTACAATAGTAGCCAAAACACTAAAAAAGGCTATATTCACTTGACTTCACTGGTGAGTTCTGATAAACATTTGAACAAGAATTGATACCACTTCTTCACACATTCTTATAAAAATTAAGAGAAAGGGACCCTTTTCAACTCATTACATGAAGCCCAAAGACATCCTATGAAAAGAAACACTACAGATCAAAATCTTTATAATAATTATAGATGTAAAAATCCCAGAGGAAATACTGGCTATCTGAGTTCAGGAACATATGGAAAGAATATTTATCATAACCAAATGGAATTAATTCCAGAAATTCAAGGTTGGTACATGTGGTGAGCATATAAACAGAATAAAAGTCAAAAACACATGATAATCCTACTAAATGCAAATGGAAGGACATTTCCTTTCTTGATATAAACACACAACAATGTAAGAATAGAAGAAAATGTCCTTAGCATCTGAAATACACACAAATGACATATTAAGCAATAAAAATTGAAAGTGTTCCCTAAAGTGAAGAATAGGACAAAGACGCCCACTTCCACCATGTGTATTCAGTATTTCCCTAGTGGTCTTATTTATGTAGAGTAATCGAAAAAAAAAGAAATAATATAGAACCAGACAGGAAGAAGGAAGAGTAAAATGGTATTTGTCAATGGTATGCTATTATACATAGAAAATTCTACAAAATTTTCTAAAAACTATTAAATTTAATAAACAAGGTCAGCACATTCTCAGTATAAGGAGTAATACATAAAATTGATCATATTTCTATATACTTAGAATGAATAATAAGCTTAAAATTAAGATGAATACTCATTTATAAAGCATCAGTAAGAATAAAATTCTCAGGAGTCAATTTGACAAGGAAGTTAAAAGCTTATACTCTGAAGCCATAAAGCAGTTTTTATGGAACAGAGACATATTATAGCTAAGGTGAAAGTGTTTCTCAAATTGAACTATAGATTCAATGTAATCAAAAAATTTCACTTGGCTTCTTTGCAGAAACTGACAAGCTGATCTTAAAATTAATATGGGTTTTCTAGTGGCCCATAATAGCTAAAACAATCTTTTAAAAAATAAAATCAGAGAACTCACGCATCCTGGTTTCAAATTTGAATGCAGCGCCAGGCATGGTGGCACACGCTTGTAATCCCAGTACTTTGGGAGGCGGAGACCGGAGGATCCGGGTTCATGGCCAGCCTCAGCTCTCTCTCTCTCTCTCTCTCTCTCTACTTAGTGAGGCCCTCCGCAACTTCGTGAGACCCGGTTTCAAAATAAAGTATAAAAAAAATAGGGCCGGGGGTGTAGCACGGAGGTAGAACGCCCCTGGGTTCAATCCCTGGTACCGCAAAAAAAAAAAAATTTTTTTAATGTAAAGCTAAAGTAATTAAGATGGTGTAGCTCTAACATGCATTAACCACATAGACCTGTGAATAGAATTGGACCTTCACTTTTTGTTCATTTTGGCAAATGTTCTGTGAGCATTGCATGGGGAAGGTATGGTCTTTTCACAAAGATAACTGGATGTCCACATGAAAATTAATTAAGTTAGAGCTCTACCTCACACCAAAATCAAATCAACATAAACTAAAAACTCTAAATGGGTGGATCAAAGACCTAGATGAAAGAGCTAAAACTCAAAAACTCTTATCAAAAAGCCAAGATGTAAATCTTCAGGTCTTTGAATTTGGCAATAACTTCTTAGATAAAATATCAAAAGAATAAACAACAAAAGAAAATAATATGTATATTGGACTTCATGAATATCAGAACTTTGTGCTTCAAAGATCACTATCAATAAAGCGAAAGGCTTAACTACATAATGGGAGAAAATGTTTGCAAGGCAGATAAGGAACTTATACCTGGAATATATACAGAACTCTTACCACTCAATAATAAAAAGACTAATCTGTTAGAAATGGGTGGCGATGTGAGCGAAGGGTGTTTACCTGATCACAGAAAGATGGCTACATGTAAGGTATGTTTTAGAAAATGAGATTGCACTAAGAAGGAAGGAGGAGGCAGCTCATTCTTGACAGAGAACTTTGTGGAGCGGAGGCTCAGAGTCACATAGAAAATAATAATGCAGGGGACGTGATTCCAGCACAGTATCTTTGCAAAGCCCATGCAGCTCTTCTGATTTCACTTGCAACAAAAAATGTAGCTATTTGAAAAGTCCTTTTTCTCTAATAAGTATACAAATTCTGGCAAGCATCTAAAAGAGAAGAGTTTTCAGGTGACCCTTGATTTGAAGATCTAAGCAGACTCTAGAGTTATTTTTGTCTGTTTCTCTTTTCTTTTCTTTCTTTTTCATTTTTAGTGCTATTTACAGAATGGAAACACTGGCAGAAACACCCGATCCTGGTGTACATCCAACTCCTTTCTGTTTTGATTGGCTGGCCTTCAGTAAATGATTTTCACATCAACAAAGGGATATTGAGGGGCTGATCTCAGCTCCTGTATCCTTTCCTTTTGCTGATGTGGATGAGTCAGATGGTGAAGTTCATGAAGGCCCACGAAGGGTTATTGATGTAAGAAGAATTACGGTGCTTATTTCAGATCAATGGTTATATCATGTTTAAATAGTATTTATTTTTGACAAGGAGGAAGGAAAGGAAAAAGTGACCAGATGCCTCCTAAAACAAGTTTGAGGATGGAAATATGTTTAAAAGTTTCAGTGTCTGCTGTAATTTTAACGAATAGCTTTCAGTTACTTAAAGCTCTTTAATTTGTTCATCTTTGATCTTTTCATCCCAGCTATTTGCAGATCCATGAGGTCAAATGTAATTTAGTTCTTATTGTTAGGTTTTACAAAGGCTGTCAACAGAAATCTGCATGAAAACTGTATCTTTTGAGTAATTGACTTACCAGTTACAGAGAGACTTATAAAAGAATAAAGACCCTTTTGATAAAATTTTAGAAGTTTGAATACATATTTTTTGTGGACTATAATTGAAAATTGCCCCAATATAATCTAGAAAGTCCATTGGTTGACTAACATAAAAATGTCATTCACTTGTTCTAATTAGTGGTTTAATTCTTGGCTACATTGTGCACAGGCATACAAAGACAGCTCAAGCTTGGTAAAATTAGGAAAAGAGTAAAATTTTAGGTATAAATCTGTTTATTTCCATTATAATTATTTAATATTTGGTTGCTGGTTATAACAGGGATAAAGTGCTCCCTAAGAAATGTTGGACAATGAAAGGGTATAAAAAGGAGATTAAGTCTCTGATAAATCCACCACCCAGAGTAACATTGTTATACTGAAAACATTCACTAGACTAATGGATAATAGATTTATAGAGAATAATGTAAACAGCAAAAGAAATAAATGTCTTAATATTAAGTATTCTTATAAAATTGGAATTATCCTGTAATCTCCAAATACATTACTTTACCTTTTGCTTAAAATTCAAAACTTGTCAGGTGTTATGGAGCACACCTATAATCCCAGTACTTAGGAGGCTGAGACAAGAATTGGTTTGAGGCCAGTCTCAGCAATTTAGTGGGACCCTCAGCAACTTAGTGAGGCCCTGTTTCAAAATAAAACATACAAAGACTGGGCATATAGAGGTAGAATGCCCCAGGGTTCAATTCTCAGTATTAAAAAATAAACAAAATAAAAATTCAATATTTGCTTGATTATTCCACTGTATTAAATAGTCTTCAAAATATAATATACACTGTATAATATACAGGCAACAAAAATTACTGGAAAAGTGTCCTATTATTTGATAGGTTTCATTCCTTTTTTCCCTTTTAAGACAATATTTAGAATCATTTCTCTTACATAAGTTGTTGTTCTATGTATTTTCCTCAGAATGGATTTTTGAGGAGCTTAGTTCTGAGACAGGGAATAGAACATATTTTTGTCATCTTTGTAAAGATTTCCAAAATAATTTTTAGACTTGTAGCAAATTTAACCTTTGCAGAGTTCTGATCTCACTGTGCCCTTTCTTCAAAAGAGTATTTCTATGAAAAATATTTTAAAAGAAACTAATATTTGGTTATTTTAAATTATACAATTGGATTAGTACTAAGGCAAAAAAATTCAAACACCCATTTTGTATCTATTTCTGTTTTTATTGCTGCATATTTTATTGATTTTAAATTTATGATATATTTATATATTTTATATTTATAATATATTTATATTAACTATTATGGGGTCTCAAAAGTTTTCTAAGTGTGCATTTAAATAGATAAAACTAATAATCTCTGATTTTTTCACTATGGAGTATAGTGATTTTAATCATTATTATACATTTTTCTGTAGTCCTGGGAATTAAACTCAGGGACATTCTCCCTCTGAGCTACACTTCCATCCTTTTTAATTTTTTATTTTGAAACAGGGTCTCACTAAGTTGCTGAGGGCCTCACTAAGTTGCCGAGGCTGGCCTCAACCCTGTAATCCTCCTTTCTCAACCTCCCAAGTACTGGGACGACAGGCGTGCTCCATGTCATTTTATATTTTGTTTATATCATTTTTTGTTTTAAAATTACCATTTGTTTTAAAATATACACTTAAAATATTTTGAGGGAAATGTGATTTAATTGTTCTATGATATAAAAAGAATATCCAAATTTTATATTTGTGCAGCCAATTTTCAAAAACATCTATATTGAAACAGAATATTTTCCTTTAATGTGTAGTGATTTCTTTAAAATATGTTTAATTATTATGTATCAAAATGATCTATGGCATTGTGGGTTTCTCCTGGATGAAGAGAGCATAGACACTATATGGGTTTCTCTTCAGCAGACAGAGCAGAGCAGAGCAGCAGTGACACAGTGGGGAATGCTGAGGTCAACATGGGTGTGTGCAAGGGCTCTGTGTGTGTAGGGTTAGCCTATCATTTCCATCTTGAGTCAGTGAAAAACTAAACACCCTTGGGCCTTTGCCACCTTCTTGTATGATATGAATGGTTGAACATACATGACTTTTTTTTTTGATGGGAGGGATCACATTCATGGACATTTCATTATGAACTAATATTTCTCTAGTGATAGTCTTATAAAACCAATTACAGCTGTGAACAAAGTTTTAAGTTTTAAATTGCTTTGCATAATAATATAAAAGTTCTTTTTCTTTCATTTCCAGCATGTAATATCTCTACATATTTTTACCTTGAAGAAATTAGTAACTCTTCTACTCTCATTCTGAAATTCATCTCCCCTTTCGACTCACCAGACTAGAAATGGGGTTATTCCCTGACTCGGTAATGCAATTGTGGGGAGTGTATTGGTGGAAGATTTGAGGAAAATATTGATGATTTTTTTTCACTTTTTATTTTTTGATTGATGTGTAACATACATACATTAAAATACACAATTGATAATTTCATAGATATATCAGTTTCATAAAGTGAATACACCTTTAACCAGCACTAGGATAAACATCCAGAATATATCCAGTATCACAGAAAACTCCAAAGGGTACCCATCCATTTTTTTCTCTCCAAGGATAATTATTAATCTGATTTCTAATACTTGTGTAAGTTTGTCTTTAATTAATTTATATATTTATACATTTATTCGTGCATTATAGTGACATACATTCACATAGCACTAGGTGAGTTTTCCCCTGGCTCCCTCCCCACATCCCCCTTCCCATACAAGATACTGAGATTGGCACTCGTATACTCAGATATGTACATGATGTCATATGTTCATGAATTTTCCCTCCCCCTCTCCCTCAAACTACCTCCCTCACTCTACTGGAGTTTCTCCTCCATTATCTAAAGTTCCTCTTATATCCTAATTACTCCCTAGCTTCCACATATGAGACAAAACATATGACTCTTCAATTTCTGTGACAGGCTAATCTCATTTAACATAGTGTTCTCCAGGTCCATCCATTTTCCTGCAAATTACATTATTTTGTTCTTCTTTGTTACTGAGTAGAATTCCATTATGTGTATGTCTCATAATTTTGTAATCCATTCATCTGTTGATGGATACCTAGGTTGTTTCAATAATTTGGCTATTACGAATTGTGCTGCTATAAATATGGATATGCATGTATTACTAATTTCAGTCCCTTTGGAAAAATACCCAGAAGTGGTATAGCTGGATCATATGGTGGATACATTCCCAATTTTCTGAGGAATCTCCACACTGATATTCACAGCAGCTGCACCAATTTAAAATCCCACCAACAGTGTAGAAGAGTTCTTATTTCCCACACCCTCGCCAGCATTTATTGTTGTTTGACTTCTTGATGATTGCCAATCTGATTGGATTTAGAAAGAATCTCAGTGTAGTTTTAATTTACATATCCCTGATTGCTAGTTATGTTAAACATTTTTTTTCATGTTTCTATTGGCCATTTGTATTTCTTCTTCTATGATGTGTCTATTTACTTCAATTGCCTATTTCTTGATTGGGTTATTTGTTTTTTTAGTATTAAGTCTTTTAAGTAATTTATATATTCTAGATATTAGTCCTCTATCAGAGGAAGTTGACAAAGATCTTCTCCCAATATGTAGTCTTATCTTTCAACTCTTGATGGTTTCCTTTGATGAGCAGAAACATTTTACTTTAATTTCATCCCATTTATTAATTCTTTTTTAATATCCTGAACTTTGGGAGTCTTACTGAGGAAGTTTCTACCTGTGCCCATATGTTGGAGTGTTGTACCTATGCCCTCCTCTAGTAATTTCAAAATCTGTGGTCTTTGATCCATCTTGAGTTGACTTTTCAGAATAGTAAGAGGTAGAGATTTAATTTCATTTTTGAATAAATGGATAACCAGTTTTCCCAACACCATTTGTTGAAATAGCAGTCTTTTCTCCAACATATGTGTTTGGCATCTTTCTTAAAAATTGATTGACTCTAAGTGTGTGGATTTGTTTGTGTATCTTCTATTCCGTTCCATTGGTTTATGTATCTGTTTTTGTAGCAATGCCATGATACTTTTATTACTATAGCTCTGTAGAATAATTTGAAGTCAGGAATTGTGATGCCTCCTGCATGGTTCTTATTGTTGAGAATTGTTTTGGCTATTCTGTCTTTTGCTTTTCTCATATGAAATTTGGGACTGATTTTTCTAGCTCTGAGAAGAATGATATTGATATTTTGATAGGGACTCCATTGACTTTGCAGATCACATTTTGTAGAAAGGCCATTTTGATAATATTTATTTGGCCTATCTAAAAGCATGGGAGAACTTTTCATCTTCTAAAATCTTCAATTTATTTCTTTGTGTTTTATCATTTTCATTGTAGAGGTCCTTTACCTCCTTGTTTAAATTTATTCCAAGATATTTTATTATTTCTGAGGTTATTGTGAATGAAATTGTTTTCTAAATCTTTTTCAGTGGATTCTTGGTTGGCATATAGAAAAGCTACTGATTTTATTAGATTGATTTTGTATACCACTACTTTCCTGAATTTACTGATCATCTCTGGAAGTCTTTTGGTTGAGTTTTTTGGGGTCTTCTAAGTATAGGATCATGTCATTTGCAAATAGAGATAATTTCAGATCTTTTTTTCCCTATTTGTATTCCTTTGATTTCCTTTTCCTGTCTTATTGCTCAGGCAAGAGTCTTGAGTACTATATTAACATGGAGATGTGATAGTGAGCATCCTTGTCTTGTTTCTGATTTAAAGGAAATTCTCACAGTTTTCCCCCATTTAATATGATGTTGGCTTTGTGTTTATTATATATTTTCTTTATTATATTGAGGTAAGTTACATATATCCACGTTTGGCAGTGCTTTTAAGATGAATGGGTGTTGGATTTTGTCAAATGCTTTTTAATCATATATTGAAATGATCATACGATTTTTGTTCTTAGTTCTGTTTATGTAGTGAATTACATATATTGATTTGTGTATGTTAAACTAGCCTTGCATCAGTGAAATAAAACCAACTTGGTCATGGTGTACAATTTCTTTGTTATGGTTTTGAATGTGTATCATTATTACTTTGTTTCAAATATCTGCATGCAAGTTCATCAAGGATATTGGTCTGTAATTTTCTTTTCTTTTTTTTTTTTTTTTTTTGCGGTACCGGGGATTGAACGCAGGGGCG
Source organism: Glis glis (assembly GCA_004027185.1). NCBI lineage: Eukaryota > Metazoa > Chordata > Mammalia > Rodentia > Gliridae > Glis > Glis glis. The sequence continues at coordinate 31,737 of PVJS01012382.1, read as the reverse complement.
TTCTACCTCCGCGCTACGTCCCCGGCCCTATTTTTTATGCTTTATTTTGAAACCGGGTCTCACGAGGTTTCGGAGGGCCTCACTAAGGAGAGAGAGAGAGAGACAGGGAGAGAGAAAGAGAGACAGAGAAAGAGCTGAGGCTGGCCGCAAACCCGGATTCTCCGGTGTCCGCCTCCCAAAGTACTGGGATTACAAGTGTGTGCCACCACGCCCGGCTTTGTAATTTTCTTTTCTTGAGGGATCTTTATTTGGTTTTGCTCTTAAGGTGATACTAGCCCTGTAGAAGGAGTTTGGAAGGTTTCCATCTCTTTCTATTTCACAGAATAATTTGTGAAGTATTTGGTTTAGTTCTTCTTTAAGGATTTTGTAGATTTCAGCAAGGAATACATCTGGACTTTTAATAGACATGGACTTTTCTTTGATGGAAGGCTTTTTATTGTTGTATCTATCTCTTTGCTTGCTATTGGTCAGATTAAATTTTTTTTATCCTCTTGATTCAGATTAGGTAGGTTGTATGTGTCCAGAAATCTGTTTATTTTCTCTATGTTTTCAAGTTTGTTTGAGTATAAATCTTCACAATAGTTTCTGATGATTCTTTCCCTCACTGTCTTTGGTGGTGTCTCATTTTTCATTTCTTATTTTAATAAATTGGGGTCGATTCTCTCTTTCTTTTGGTTAGTTTGGCTAAGGGTTTATCAAGCTTGTTTATGTTTACAAAGAACTAGTTATTTGTTTTGTTGATCTTTTCTATTGTTTTTGTTGTTTTCTCTATTTCATTGATTTATGCTCTGATTTTAATAATTTCCTGGCTTCTACTGACTTTGGGATTAGCCTGTTACTATTTTTCGAGGGCTTGAGGTGTGTTATTAGGTTGTTTATTTGGTGACTTTCAGTTTTTCTTATGTAGACACTCAGTACTATAAAATTTCCTCATAAAACTGCATTCAAAGTGTCCCATAAATTTTGGTATATTGTGTCTCTGTTTTTGTTTAATTCTAGCAACTTTTTTATTTCTTCCATTATTTCTTCTATGAGCCAGTCCTTATTCAAAAGTATAACATTCAATTTCCACATATTTATGGAATTTTTTGGTCTCCTGTTATTGATTTTTACTTTTATTCCATTATGATCTGAAAAAATACAAGGAATTATACTACATTTTTTTAATTTACTGGCACTTGTTTTGTGGCCCAGACCAGAATATGGTCTATTTTGGAAAAGGATACATTGGCAGCTTAGAAGAATGTTTATCCAACTGTTGTTGGTTGGAATAGTCTGTATATAACTATTAGGTTCATTTAATTTATAGTGTTATTTATCTCTGAAGAGTTTTTACTCATCTTTTGTCTGGAAGATCGATCTAGTGTTATGAGAGGTGTATTGAAGTCTCTCAATATTATTGTTTTGGGGTCTATATGAGACTTAATATCCTGAAGAATTTGTTTTATAAAAGTGGATGTACCCACATATGGGACATAAATGTTTACTACCATATCTTCTTGTTGGATTGTTCCTATTATTAGTAAGAAATTACCTGCTTTGTGTCTTCTGATAGGTTTTGGCTTAAATTCTGCTCTGTCAGATATCAGAGTTGCTACTCCTACTTGTTTTTGGTCTCCATTTGCATGGAATATCTTTTTCCATCCTTTCACTATTAGCTTATGAATGTTTTTGCCTGAAAGGTAAGTTTCTTGCAAGTAGCATATAGTTGGATTATGTTCTTTAATTCACATTGCCAGTCTCTGGCTTTTAAATGGGGAGTTTAGACCTTTGACATTCAGTGTTATAATTGAAAGATGGTTTATGTTTCCTGAAATTTTGAGTTATATTTTCTGTTTAATATTATGTTATTTTCCCTTTGCTTAGTTGCCTATCTGGTGGAATTCATCCCTTCTCTAGTTCTGGAATTTATTTCTTTTTCCTTCTTTGTGTTTTATTTCTTTAAGTATTTTCTCCAGTAAAATACTTGGTAGTCATGAATTCCTTTAGTTTCTGCTTATCTCATAATGTTTTTATTTATTCATCAATTTTGAAAGATATCTTTGCTGGATATAGAAGACTTGGTTGGAAGTTGTTTTATTTCAGGGTCTGGAGTACATCATACCAGTCCCTCCTGGCTTTCATGATTTAGATTGAGAAGTCCAGAGTGATTATTATTGATTGCCTCTGAATGTCAACCATTCTTTTATTCTTGTCCTCTATGTTAGTCATTTTTATTATTTTGCGACATGGAAAAGTTCTTCTTTGATTTTTTCTAATTGGATTTCTGAATGTCTCTTTTATGGGGATGTCCAACTCATTTTCTATGTTTGTGTAATACTCTGATATTATTTCTCTAAAGAGATTTCTAATGCCCTTGGTTTGTTCTTCTCGACCTTTTTTAATGTCTATTATCTGTATGTTAGGTCATTGTATACTATTCCATATTTCTTGGATGCTCTGCTATGTTATTTTATTGTCTTCTCTATATTGTTGACTGTGTTGTCAGTTTTGAATGTGCTTTCTTCCAAGAGTGAGACTCTGCTTTCCATGTGGTCTAGTCTGCCAGGGGGTGGTTTCTATTGAGGTCTCTAATTCATTTATCATCTCCTTCATTTTGCTCAGAGCCTCTCTTTGGTTCTTACTTAGGGCCTGAATCTCTCTATTCATATATTATTTCATTTCCTGTACACTTACTCTGATTTCATGTCTAAGGCCTTTGGCCATATTGAAAATAAAAATTCTGAATTCTTCTGGTATTTTCTACAGCTCAGTATTGGTGATTTCCCTTGCTATTGAGTTGTGAGAGCTTATTGTTTCCTCACTGGCCTTTGTTCTCATGTTTTCAGAATTCTCAGTTTTTTATCATTTGTCTTTGCATCCTCTTCCTCTTTAATGGGAGTCTTTTCTCTATTTGTTACCCCTTACAGTAAGGCCTATGCTGGAGGTATATATTTGCCTCAACAAATCTGTTTCATATAATCAGACTTTTGAGTTAGTCCCCCAGAATGTCATTAACAGGATATAGCTCTTTAACAGGATATAACAGGGTATAGTGCAGGAAAACAGGAGTCTCTGATTGGTTGTAAGCTTCTGTGCTCTCTGGCCCAAACTCAGCAGGACCAGAGACTTTAATATTCTGTTTATAGCCTGCAGCCTGATCGCTGAGATTTGATGTCCCAGGTATACCATCACTGCTCTACTGGTTGCAAACACGTGAAATTGCAGGGTGCTGCCCTCTGGCCTCTGTGATCATTGGGTCTTAGCTCAGCAGGGTCAGAGATTATGTTATTCCATGCTGTGGCCTGGCTGGCTGAGCTCTGATGGCCCAGGAACACCACCACTGATCTGCTGCTTGCGTTCACCTGGAGTCCAATCAGATACCTGTCTGTGTGATCACCAGGCACAAACCCTGCTGGACAAGACAGTGTTGCATTTCCAGCCTACAGCGTGGCTGTCTGAGTCAAATTGTCCCAGAGACATTGCTGTTGCTCCACCAGTTGCAATCACATGAAACTTTGCTGGTCCCTGGCCCCTGGTCTCTCTGCTTTCAGAGTTCAAAGTCTGGCAGGGAGAAATTATGTTGTTCTGAGTCTGGGTCTTCAGTAGCTGAGATATTTAGCCCCAACCTTGCTGCTGCTCTGGGTAGCTGCAATCACATGAGACCTTGCTGGCTACCAGCCTTGGTACTTTTGGCACCCAAACACCACCAGGTGAGAGTTTATAGTCTTCCCATCCTGAAGCAGTGTTGGCTGAGTTATTTAACCTCACAGTCAATAGTGGCGGTCATCCTGCAGTGATTACTAGAGACCCCACAGAGGAGGGGTGAACTGCCAACCCTAGGTCCTGCCTTCCCAAGTATGCCTAGGGACTGTCTGCTAATTCATATTTTTGCTGTGTTCTACTGTAGCAGCAGGGATGGTTTGGAAACTCACAGACCCTGTGGGTTATTTCATTGCCAAGCAAGTCCCTGCAACTGTGCAGGCTACTGGTGGAACACTTTGTAGACTCGGGGTCTTGACGAGTACTGCTCAGATCCCTGCAGGAAGCATCTGTAGTTTCTCAGTCCCCACAGGCTCAGGTGCAGCAACTGGTGTTCGCTGGGTGACTTGGCTGGTTGGTCTGGAGTTTCACAGTGGTCTTAAGGAGACAGATTGTAGCCACTGGACAACCTGCAGGAAGGGCCTATCATTTCTTGGTCCCACGAGTTCAGCTCAGCCGCAAAAGTTCACCGGGTCCAGCAGCCACCAGGTCCCATGCAGGCTTCCCATGATGGCACCTGCCTCTGCTCTCTACTCACCAGATGAAATGCATGGAGCTTTTTCTTAGTCCTCTTCTCTCTGTGCTGATTAAAATTTAGCATTGTTTCAACTGTTTCTTCTGTTGTCTTCTAACTGCTTGTCTTCCCTTGCTAAGAAGCAGTCTTCACACTTGTTGAATTCCGAGTCTCAGAGCAGCAAAAATGTACTGCCTTCCTCTATTCCACCATCTGTAATTCTTCTCATGTTTGCCTTTTTAAAAAAAATATATTATTTTAAACATGAACTTTTTGCGACTTCCAAAGTTACTTTGTAACTTTTAAGTTACTTTTTATAACTTTTTGGAACTTTTGAGCTTCTTTTGATCAAAGTAATGTGAGATTCATCCATGTTATTTATTCATTTTCATTTCTGTATAGTACTCCATTGTATGACTAGGCCTCAGTTTATACATTCATTCAATGCTTGAGAAAAATTTATTTTGTTTCAATTTTGAGCTCTCATTAATAATGTTTGTATGAATACCTCAATACATGTATTTTGTGCATATATGTGCATATTTCTGTAAGCAACATTCTTGGAAATGGAGTGAGTGGGGAATACATTACTTTCAGTTTAGATTTGTACTATGAAATCATTTCCCACAGAGGGCATTAACAATTTGTAAACCCACAAGGAATGTATAATGAGAATTCCAGTTACTTCTGACACTTCTGGGTGTCAAAAATTTTAACATTTCATTTACCAATTTAGTAAAAGTTGCTTGTGATTTCATTGTGTATTTTCCTAAAAGTAAATGAAGTTAAGCCCTTTTAGTGATTTTTGACCACTTCGACATCCTTTAAAAGTTATTTATTAAAGTCTGTTTTTTTCTACTGGTCTTTTAATCACTTTAGAAAATTTTTTTGCATCTTTTGAAACTCTGTCAAATATGTTTGTTGTAAACATTGAATCTCCCTGTGAATTTCCTTTTCTTCCTTTTAACCTATCTTTAGATAAACAGGTATTCTTAACTTTCATATGGTATAATATAATTTTTTAATTTTCTTCATATTAAGTACTTTCCAAATATCTGCACAACATAGTTTTGCCTAATCAAAGTTTATGAAACCTTTTTTACATTTTCTTCAAACATCTGTACTAATTTACCTTTCCCAATTATAACCTCAGCACATGTGAAATTCAGCTTGTGTTGTGGTATGAAGACAGCTTGAGATCCCTATAATTCCTATGCTGACATCCAACTTACTTAGCATCATGTATTTAAACTACTTTCTTTTCCTGCTGTACTATGGTGTCATCTCTAACATAAATCAGTTGACCATATATGAACGCATCTTTTTTTGTAACATTTGGCAATTTTGTATTCTTGTTCCCTTACCACACACTCTTAATATCTAGAACTTTATAACAGAACTCACTATCAAGTAGTGTGTAGTTTTGTTCTTCTGCAAAATGTGTTGGATATTCTTAGTCTTGATAGACCCTAAAAATTTTAGAATCAATGTGTGTGCTCTGGGGGAGGGGTTCCTTGGAATTGAACCCAGGGCCTAACATTCCTAGTCCTTACTATTTTATTTTGGCACAGGATTTCACTAAATTGCTCAGGCTGGATTTGAACTTGTCATCCTCCTGCCTCCACCTTCTGAGTAGCTGGGCTTACAAACATGTACCACTGTACCCAACATGAATCAATATTTCAATTTACCTACATAGCACAAACACATGTGCTCACACGTACACACACATGCAAACACACACACTTACAGGATTTTAACTGGAATCAAAGTGAAGCTATAGATTTATTAGGGAAGAATTGAGTTTTTTAAAATAATGTTCAGTCTCTCAACCTAAAAACATAAAAATGAACATAATTTTAACTAAGGATCAAGAAATTTATAAAGACATAAGTCATAGGGGTAATATATTGTATAGTATTGAACAAGAGCAAAATATATTTGAGAAAAAATAAACTTGTCAGGTTAAATAACAAGTGTTCTTTCTATTACATTAATAAAAATAGAAACTGGGCAGTCAGTGAATTCAGGAAAAAGGTAGGTTATGGAGGAAGTAAATACAAAGAATTTTCATTCTTCTGGCCATAGAATAGTGAGCCTGAACACAGTAGTGTTTAACTTAAAAGAGTAGGACTAGTTGATTGGGCAGGGCTGGTTGAGAAGGACGTGACCTTTCTGGACTCTATTCTTGTTACCTGGTTTATGTCTTTTCTATTAATGATAGTAACATGTTAAAATTTACTTTAAAATTAAACAGACATTAAATAATTAGAATTAAAGCAAATTATGGTGGAACCAACTTCACTAGATGAAAGATCTGGGCAGGATCTAGGGAAGATTTTCCTTAGATGGGATAAAATCTTCAAGGGATGGGATTTAACTAAAAAGAGAAGGTACACTGAACTGGGAGCTCAGAAAATTTTTGAATATGCAGAACTTGTGTACATTTCATTTATGTGGTCACTATCAGGATAAACAAATTGAATATTTGAGCGATAGGCCATTTTTTTTCAACTTTATTCTCCTGGGTGCATGGGAAGTCTATGAAATGATGAAGTTCCTTATTTTCCTGTTGCGATCACTATTGTAAACAGGCGTAGCTTAGTAACTGTGACAACATAAGACTCTGTCCCCCCAGGCCCTTGTAATCACAAAGTCTTATTTGTTACAATAGCTAGCTTTCCTTTGGCAAAAGCAACTGTGCTCTAGCTTATCCTGCTGATATGGATGATGGAATGAAGGATAAGGTGAGGGTGAGAGAAATTAGAACACCAAACTAGATATTGAGAAGAAATATTTTCTTTTTTTTCTAAAGGAGCTCGAATATATCCACTGGATTTTTTTTTTTTTGCGGTACCGGGGATTGAACCCAAGGACGTTCTACCTCTGAGCTACACCCCCGGCCCTATTTTTTATACTTTATTTTGAAACCGGGTCTCACAAAGTTGCGGAGGGCCTCACTAAGTAGCTGAGGCTGGCCACGAACCCAGATCCTCCGGTCTCCGCCTCCCAAGTACTGGGATTACAAGCATGCGCCACCACGCCTGGCCTCCACTGAATTTTTAAAATCAAGTTTCCAAAACATAGATGAAGCTATACTTGCGCTGATACATGCAACTTTCAGAAGGGTCCTAAGCATGTGAGGGGCCCCTTCTTAAAGATTCATATACTTTTTTCCTCCTCTAATTTTATGGCAGCTTTTCCTATTTCTGCAAATAATTTCCTTTGATTTATCTCCAAAATTATCTATAATATTTGGTAAATATAATTTCTTTATTTACCTTGACCTGAGGGCAATTTGGGGAAAAGACTGTGAAAGGAAGGGGGAATTTCTCCTGGTTTGTTTCGGAATTAATTTTATAGTTAAGATGCTAGAGACAATTTTCTGCCTTAGAACTTACAATAAGATAAGATAAGGAATTTGAGACAAAGGGCCAGCCTTTAAGTCTGCAGATTATACCAAAGATTTATGTTAGGAATTATTGTCCTATTGATTATTACTAGTGACAAGACACTGTTAGCCCGAGTGTGGAATATTCCATATGGAGATAACAGATATAACTCTGAGAGACTTTTATTTTAGCTTTAAATCTGATAAAGCCAGCAGTAATTGTACTTATGGTACTGGAATGGAATTACTTCAACATACTGACTTCATTTATTCTAATGTCAATAATTAACATTTTCATTACCTGGACTTATACCAATCATAAAAGAAAACTAGAACATTTATCATTTACAATTAGTCATTTACCACTCAAACAAGTATAGTTAGGTGTTTCTATTGCCATACTAAGTTTCAATTATTCATGTAATTGTGTCTTGGGTTATAAATCCTTAAATCTGTGGTTCTAATGATTTTTGAATGTCTGTATGCGACTTCAAGTAGATGATAGAAAACCAGATGTATAAATTTAGGCTCTCTCTTTTGATACTCAGCATTTATATTATTCTTTTATTTTTGAAGAAGGCTTTTATTTATTTTTAATTCAAACCAAGGTTTTGTTTATGTGACCTCAATATTCCCAGTAGTCCTTAGATGAAAACCATACTTGAATCAGCTCTGTTAGGTCTGAGGGATCTTATTATGATGATTTAAAATTATGATTTAAATTTTCTGTGGCCTGAGACTAGGCCCATAATATTAGGAAAACATAGTCCATTTCCCAGTAATTGGTATGATGTTCTATTGCAAAGATGTATTTATTGAAAATTATAAAGTCTGATGAATTATTTAAATTTTGGGAATAAGGCAAAAAATGGAAACTGTGACCTTCAAATATCTCACTGAGTAATTGTTTAGATCACACAAGAATTATTTGATTTTTAGGAAAATTTACCTTTGTTCAATTTTACTATTTACTATTAGTTAAGAACTTAAGACTACCAAAGTAGCATGTTAACTTAAGTAGCATGTTAACTTGTAGAACTGTATTGTAGAAATGCAAATAATTGCTTTCTCATAGAAAGTATAATCTCCAAAATTAAAATTACATATCCCTGTTTGTTAGTAATCAGCTTTATCTCTAACTTAATACATATATTTCATAAGCCTTCCCAATAAAACTCTACATATTCTGTTCCCCAAAATGTCCTTGGACAAACATATTAATTAATACATGGCATACATTTAATCATATATTGACATACATTTAATCATATATTGAAAGTTTTGTGAATTTTTTTTTGACAGCTTTGGAAAGCCCACCAAAAGTACAATAGATTCACCTAGAGCTGAGTAAATTGCCTAATCAGAGTAAAGGACCTTATAAACTATTTGAGCCCAGGTAAAGCTTTTCATGGTCCCTGAAATGATTTTTCAGCTACTACAGAATGTTGTTTTTGCAGACCTTCTGTTTCTCTATGTATTTTTTCCTTCTAATTTTGGTGTGTAATTGTTTATTTTTTCTGACCAAGTATGCTATTATATTTGTATCTTGCTTAACTTACGGTCATAGCTATTTCTTTCCATAAAGGGCTAAGGGGAGAGGGACTCTTTATCTTATTTTGAACCACTAGGCTCTCTCACCTGCATAACAAAGAGAGCACTCTGAGTTTATGTCATACTGGTTTGTGCACAGCTGATCATTTATTCCATTTTGATGAGAGCAAAGACTATAATCTGGTTTATGTGACCATATGTGTCTATGTGCTTTCGCTCAAGTGAATAATGGGATCTGGTCTTTGTTGGGTAAGAGATGGCAATGAATGAAAAGTTTAGTGTATTTTTAGTCTGTATTTACTTCCACTGGAAAGCAAAAAAGCTCCTTGAAATTTTATCTTTTTACTTCTTGTGTTTCTGTGTTTACTTTTACCTGAAATAAATCCCTAAGTTTAGCTCTATTGTCTGTGTTTAAAAAAGTGTGTGTGTAGCCGGGCGTGATGGCGCATGCTTGTAATCCCAGTACTTTGGGAGGCGGAGACCGGAGGATCCGGGTTCGCGGCCAGCCTCAGCGCTCTCTCTCTCTCTCTCTCTCTCTTTCTCTCTCTCTCTTCCCTCCCCCCCCGTCTCTCTCTCTTTCTCTACCTAGTGAGGCCCTCTGCAACTTCGTGAGACCCGGTTTCAAAATAAAAAAATAGGGCCAGGGGTGTAGCACGGAGGTAGAACGCCCCTGGATTCAATCCCCGGTACTGCAAAAAAAAAGTGTGTGTGTATTATAAATATAATCATATATTTATAATTATAAATTATATTTATATATAGTAATGGGGATTGAACCCAGGGGCATTCTACCTCTGAGCTATACCCCCAGCCCTATCTTTTTTATTTTGAAACAGGGTCTCACTAAGTTACTGAGGGCTTCACTAAATTGCTGAGGCTGTCCTCAAACCTGTGATCCTCTTGTCTCAGCCTCCCAAGAACTGGGATTATAGGCATGTACCACCATGTCCAGCTAGGTCTTTATGAGTAGAAAATATTTTCTTTCTTTAGAAGGTATTAATACATTTTATTACAATATAACTTAAATAATAAAGTATATCCAGATAGGTTAAGAGTATATTATATACCCTTAATATTTCCAGAAGATAAACTGAGTAAACTGAGTGTCTATTAGTTCAAAATTATTTTCTCAGTAATATTAAGCATATATATGACTTTTTCATGCCCAGTCTTTTATATATGTACAACAGATTTGTCAGAGGCTGAATGACATGTGATGATAACCACTTTCAGACAACTAGTGGAATGCATTATTATGTTTCTAGGATCTTTTAAGATACAGTAGGTCTTGTGTATAAATATGTCTGTATTCAAAGGTTAAATCACTGTGTCCTCTGTGGTACCTTCATGCTGTTGCCAGCTATCCTGCTATGATTTCTGTTAACTTCATTATTGTCCCTTTTTAGTTGACAGAATGACAAGGCTAACTACCTATATTGAGACTTACATGTTTAGCAAATGCTTCCTGTAAATTGAATAAATGAGCCTATATAATCAGAGATAGACTGGCAAAGTCTGTTGTCATTGGTAAAATGCTAGCTTTCGGGCAAAAATTATTTTAGGAAACTCATGTCTGTCACCAAAACCTAAAAGCTCTTCAAGAGTAGACGTCTCTGATGAGATCACTGGTGACATTAACTGAAAAGATTTCTTACCTTGTATCCTAAACTGTGTTTTTATTTAGAATATCAATAGAATTTTATTGAACCAATATTTTCCAAATGACCAATGAGAGATCTTATAAAGACTTTGTAAAAGGATAAAAGATACATTCAAACTACATATATATATATTTTTTTCAGTAGATTTAAAGGAAACAGTATGGAAAGTTTACTAATATGGTTTAAAATTCCACATTGCAAATAACTTTTCAGAAATAGCACTTGTGTTTTCGTGTACTATCAAAGAAAAGTCTTGCATGATTTGTGATATGAAAATGATATGAAAAGGCTATTCACATACAGATTGTTTCCGTAATTACATACCTGTGGAGGCCAGATGTTCTATGTAAACATAAACGTCAGCCATCAACAATTTGAATCAATGAGCAGACATTGTGTTTTATTTTGGAAGGCATTAAGAAGTTATGAAAAATGTAAAATGATGCCATTGCTTCCATAGCTATTTTTTGTTTTGGAAAATACAACTATTTTTATAAAAAATGTTAAATAATGAATATATAATGAGCTTATGATTTGTAATTCAAAATGAATGTATTTATTTACACATTTATTTATTATATATGTCTTCATGGTACTGCATTCTACCTCCAAGCTACACCTCCAACCCTATTTTATTTTGAAACAGGGTCTCACTGAGTGGCAAAGAGCCTCCCTAAATTGCTGAGGCTGGCAATCAAGCTGCAATCCTCCTGTCTCAGACTCCCATGTGCTGTTATATTTTTTCATTTTTTAACTGACACATAAAATATGACATATTTATGGGATTCTAGGTGATCTCTCAATTCATGTATTCATTGCATTATGTTCAAATCAAGGTAAGTATATCTATCTTCTCACATATTTATCACTTATTTTTGCTGTAAACATTCAACAACCTTTTTTTCCAGCTGTTTTGAAAAATACAGTACGTTATCATTATCCATAGTCACTGAACGTTGCAATAGAACACCAGAAATGTCTTCTCCTATATAACTAAAACTTAGTACCTATGAAACAACTCTTCCCCATCCCTCCCACCAGCTTATGGTAACTTTTATTTTAATCTCAAACTCAGAGATCAGCTTTTTAGATTCCATCAGTGAATGAGAAGTTGCACTATTTCTCTTTCTGTGTTTGTCTTGTTTTACTCAACAAAAAATGTTTTCCAGTTTAATTCATCTAATTGCAAATGACAGGGTTCCATTTTTAAGGCTAAATAGTATTCCATTATGTATACACACACATTTTCCTTATACATTCATCAGTTGAAGTATGATTAAGTTACTTCCCTTTCTTGGCTATTGTGAATAGCATGACAATAGCCATGGGACTGCAGATGTTATTTTTTCTTTTTTTTTTTTGCGGTACCAGGGATTGAACCCAGGGGCGTTCTACCTCTGTGCTATACCCCCAGCCCTATTTTTTATCCTTTATTTTGAAACCAGGTCTCGCTAAGTTGCGGAGGGCCTGACTAAGTACCTGAGGCTGGCCACGAACCCAGATCCTTCGGTCTCAGCCTCCCAAGTACTGGGATTACAAGCGTGCGCCACCACTCCCGGCTAGATGTTTTTTGATATATGGAATTAATTTCCTTTGAATAAAAATACAGTAATGGAGTTGCTGAAAATAAGAATTCTACTTTCAGTACTTTTAGGAGCCTCCACACTGTTTTTTTTTAATGGCTCTCCTAATTTACATTTCCATCAACATGCTGCAAGGGTTCCATTTTCTCCATATTCTTGCCAGCACTTGTTATCCTGGTCTTTTTGATAATAGCCATTCTCAGTGGGGAGCGGTGATGTCTCATTGCACTTTTAACCTGCATTTCTTGACGCTTAGTGCTTTGAGCAGGAGCTGCTGGCTATGTGTGTGTTCCTTTGAGAAATGTCTATTTAGAAGCATTGCCTATTTTTAAATTCGTAAATGTATATTTATATATGATGTAAATGTATATATATATGATGCTAATTTAGAGTCCCTTGCATATTCTAGATCTTAATCCCTTATCAGATATGATTTACAAGTATTTTCTCAATTCCATAGGTTGTGTCTCCACTATGTTTCTTTTGCTGTGTAGAAACATTTTAGTTTGATAGAATTCCTATTGTCTATTTTTGCTTTTGATTTCTATGTTTGAGTGATATCTTTAAAAAAATCCTTTCCTATTTCAATGCCCAGAAACATTTCCCTATGTTTCATTCTAGTTGTTTCATAATTTTGGGTCTTACATCCATTGATTCATACATTGGTTCACTTTTTTTGTGTCTGGTGAGAGAGACGGGTCTAGTTTCATTATTCTGCATGCAGATACCAGTTTTCCCAGGATGACTTATTGAAGAGTCTGTCCTTTCTTCAATATGTGTTCTTGGTGTTGTCAAAAATCAGTTAGCTATAAATATGTCTGTCTCTAATATATGTTCTTGATGTTTTTGTCAAAAATCCATTCACTGAAGCCAGGTGTGGTGGCGCACACCTGTAATCCCAGTACTTGTGAGGCTGAGACAGGAGGATCACAGATTCAAAGCTAGCCTCAGCAACTTAGTGAGGATCTCATCAACTTAATGAGACCCTGTTTCCAAATAAAAAATAAAATAGGTCTGCAGTGTAGCCCGGAGGTAGAAGGCCCCTGGGTTCCATCCTCAGTACTACACACACACAAAAAAATCCACTCACTATGAATATGTGGGTTGATTTCTGAATTTTCTACTCTGTTCCATTGTTCTACATGTCTGTTTATATGACAGTACCATACTGTTTTGATTACTATAGTTCTATATTACATTTTTAAGTCAGGTACCATGACACCTCCAGCTTTTTTGTTTGTTTGTTCAGGATCGCTTTGGCTATTCTGGGACATGTATGGTACCAAAGCATTTTTTTCTTTCTTGTTCTGTGAAGAATGTCATAGATATTTTTATAGGGATTGCATGGATCTGTAGATCACTTTGGGTAGTCTGGACATTTTACCAATATTTGTTCTTTCAATGCATAAAAAGGGAATATCTTCATTTTTTACATCCTCTTTAATTTTTCATCAATGTTATGAAAACATAATAATGGAGGCTTTTACAGTATCAAGTTTGAAGTTGCTTAATAAAATTCTTAGAGTTAATTCTTTTGCTTTAGAAGTTATTCAATATTGTATGCTCAAGGAGGTTTATTTGGTTAATTAACATTTGGTAGCAGCTGTATAAATAAGTTAATCAAACACTACTTAGGAGTTTATTCTTTGTGAAAAAGGGTAATCTTTGGAGATTGTTTATTATCAAATTGCAGGGTGATTAAGAAAAATTATTTGTGGCTTAGAAATAAAGTAAAAGTCTGGGCAGTATATTCTTTCAAATTTATACTGATAAATTTGTAGCAGATTATTTAATGAGCAGAAAAATGTACCTGTTTAATGTTACTATTAAATTAAAGCTCCTACTCTCATAAATTACAGGTTATCATGTAGATATTATCCAATAGAATTGCAAATATTTCTGTCTAGGAGAAAAATAAACTCAAAGGTTATATATTGTTCTGTAGGTCATTAATAAGTTTTGTTTCTAATTCAGTAAGCTATTTTACAGTACCATCCATGGTGGAATTATAATAATTCTTCCTCTAATTTTCATTTGAACTAGTTTTATTATCTGACTAGTTCCATCCTTCATTAGAGAGCTCAATAAAAAGGTTTGCCATGTGCTCATTCTATATTTGCATGAAAATCATGCTTTTAACTTTTTAAAAAAATTTAACACTGTTGTGAAATTTGCATTTTTATTTCCTTTGTAAAGTGTTTAATTGCATTATCACCTATGAGCTCAGTGGTATGTTGAAGCCAGCAAGAATTGGCTCTAACAGCTGATTGTTTGCATTCCTGCCTGATTTCACTTTTAGATCTGAAGTGTCAGTCACTAAAACTTGGCCATGGAAGAAATATTTATAGTTCAATAATTAGAAAAACTAAAAATCATGCTTTCTATTCTCTTGAAGAGGTAGTTTGCCATCACACCACTTTATGTATGTGACTACAGGATGTATTGCTTAATTTTGCTTGTTTCTGAATGTGACAGTCTTAGTTGAGTTTTCCTTCTTTACTAAGCATTGTGTTTCTTAGAGTTATCTGTATGCTGCATCTAGCTATAGTTCACTGTTTTACACTGTAGTTATATCCAAATGTGAAAGTAAAATTCATCCATTATTTGCTAATAAGCTTTTGTATTACTTCAAGCTTACATTATTATAAGCATTTCTGTTTTTATAGCTATAAGCACCATTTTACATTTTTATAAAATGGCAGCTTATAGTATATCCATTTTCTTTCTAGATTTTTTTCATTTTAATTTATCTGGGGGGGCACATATACATTATATATATACCCATATATATGTATATATATATATGTTTTATCAGGTTTATGATATTTTCTGCTACTACAAATAGTATATATTTTTACATTTTGTTTTATATTTGTTAGTATATAAACTTGCATTGACCCTAAACAAAGGTAAGTGTATATTTTATTCATTTATTTATTTATGGCTTATCATCTAAATTTGTTTTAAATATTTTCCCCAATTCTGTAGTGTGCATTTCCATTTTCTTATTAGAGGGCTGTCAATGAATCAGGTTTTTAATTTTAATGTAGACCAGCTTATTATCTTTTCCCTTTAAAACTAAAATTCTTCCCTCTGTCCATTTTTTGGGAATAAAAAGCCTTTGACTATCTTAAAGTAATAACGAAATGTCTTAAAATTTTTATAAAATATGTCATATTTTTTCTTTCATATTATTTTATACATATTTAGAAATCCTACCACAATTTAGTTTTTTCAGATAAGCACACGTGAGAACAAGTTTCATTTTATCACCATGCTGTGTTTTAGATCTGAAGTGTCCTCCAGTGGTTCATGTGTTCAAGGCTTGGTGGAGCCGGGCATGGTGGCGCATGTTTGTAATCCCAGTAATTGGGAGGCTGAGACAGGAGGACCGCAGGTTCGCGGCCAGCCTCAACTACTTAGGCCCTCCACAACTTAGTAAGACCCTGTTTCAAATTAAAGAATAAAAAATAGGGCTGGGGATGTAGCTCAGAGGTAAAATGCCCCTGGATTCTATCTCCACTACTGCAAAAAAAGAAAAAAAAAGGCTTGGTGGCCAGCCTGTGGTGCTATAGAGAGCTGCTCCATGTTAGTGGGAGGAGGTTAGGTCACGAGAGGAGTGCTCCAGGAGGATACTGGGACCCCAGCTCCTTCCTCTTTCTCTCTTTGCTCCACCACGGGAGCCCTGCCATGATATACATCCTGCCACAGGCCCAGAAAGTGAAGGGACCCTGACCTAGAACACTTGAAACCATGAACCAATATAAATCTTTCTTTTAAGTTGATTTTCTCGGGTGTTTCATCGCAGAAAAGGAAAGTTGCCTAACACATCCTTTGTGGATAGCTTTTCGGCAACCTTTTCTTCGAAGATTACCATTTCCCTCCCACTCTGCAGTAACATGTGAGATTTTTTATCAGAGCTTCTTATTTAGTGCCATTTTTTTTCTAGCTCTCTTAGCTCATTCCATTGCTAGATTGTCATATTTTACTTTATAATTAATGTTCACATTGAAGAAATGAAAGCCTTCCCATCTCATCCTTGTTCTTTAAATATTTTGGCTCTTTGCCATTTGTATTAAAAATAAATGTTAAGGTTAATTTTGTCAAGTTCCCAAACATTTATATGAAATTTTGATTAAAATTAAAGTAAGTCTAAATTAGGAGAAAAGTGTAACCTTCTAAAATATTGTCTTCTGATTAATATATCTGATAAATCTATCTCTCTGTTTATAAACCTTACAGTTTTACTGGTTTTATCATGAAATTTTTCAAGTTATTTTCAGGTTTATGATAATTTGTGCTATGATAAATAGTATATATTCTTACATTTTGTTTTGTTTGTTAGTACACAATATTACACTATTTCTTTTCAGAAGTTTGCTTCATATTATTCCTAAAGAAACCAGGCATGGTGGCGCATGAGACAGGAGGATCACAGGTTCAAGGCCAGCCTCAGCAGCATATTATCCCCAAAGAAAACTAAATAAATTGAATATTGTAGCGTCCATGTTTTCCTAAACATAACTATACTTTAGAGGTGAGCAAAATGTCTCTCTCAGTAATAACTGAAATCATTACAAGTTTCTTACAGTAGAACAATCAAATTCTAGGATATTTACTTAAATGAATAGTGTGCCAAAAAATTAGCAGCACTGTGCTGTACAACATATTTGGCTTAGAGATTATGCCTTTCTATACAATACAGCTGAAACAATTTCATGACAATAACTTTGCTGTTCTTTAAAAACCCACCAGTTTTCTCTCCTGGAAGGTAATTTATAAATGTAATGTATTCAAACTTTAATTAATATACACTTCTTTAGCAGTGCTGATCTAATGTTAGTTTATTAATCCTTTTAAGTATTATTTTCTAATTTGAAGGAACTTTTAGGGACATAAAGACTTAATAATAGACTTCTAATTTTGAATTTATATTTTATATTTTCCATGTAGTTGTGATATTCAACAATTGCTTTAAAATATTTAAAAATGAATCATGCACTGTTGGCTTTTATAATATCTCTTAAATAGCTCTGTAGTCCAAGCCCTGTATGTAGAACAGGTTTTCTAAAGGCAGAATCGAGTTTAAAAGTCAACATAATTTTCACCAGTCCATTCACACCTTTCCTTAACTCATTCTGAGTATTTGTGCACAGTTTATGTATCTATCATTCACTACTGCTCATCCCAGATCATCTAGGTGCCTAATTGTTAATTATCACTGAATTTAACAAAATTGCTAGGGGAAGTCTACAAAACAAGTTCAGCTAAAAGGCATTTGCTGAAATCTCTGAGCTATAATAAACATTACGTGCTTACTGGTGTACTAATAAAGGTCTAGTTTTTCTGAAATAATTTAATTTTCTTTCCCCAGAAAGAGTTTAATAAACATTTGGATTAAATTGGTAGCTTAAAATACTCAATATAATCAAGGCTGCTACAGGAAATGTAATTGTGACTCTCAGGAGTAAAAGTGAGTAATGATCAGTGACCAGAAAGAAAACAAGATATATATGGAGAAATTAAAGAGATCCCTGCCGCTGAATAAGCAATCCCCATGAGGTCAAGAGTCAGTATTCCAAAATCTAGATTTACAGCACACATAGTGTTGATGTCATGTCCTTCTCTTACTCTGTTCCAGCTACAGAGATGAAATCATAGGAGGTGAGAGGGTGGTGTCAGTGGTTTTCATTCCATTTCATTGGGAAAGCAGATGGAGTTATTAATAAAATTGCCCAAACTCAGTTCCCTATGAACTAGATTTTAACTGCTGCTATGTGAGGATTTACAGACAACTGTTCCACTGAGAGCTAAGACACCACATATCTAGCAGAAAAGACACAGCACAATCAAGATAGTTCAATTTGGATGCATGAAACCTTGGAATACGGAGCTTTTCAATAAGTTTGGCAAGGTATGCGTGCCGTTTATTACAAGTGGCAGAAGTTGTGTACAGATGTGTGAGGCTGTTTTAGACCTCTTTCTATTCTTGAAAATTTCTAGAACTGTATACTCCATAAAAATACTTTAGGTATTTTGTGTGTGTGTTTTATTTTTTGGGTTGTGTATGTGTGTGTTTGAAGATGGAATGATTTTTGAGAGATAAACAAATAAACTGCAAATAGGGGCTGGAGCATATTGGTGCAGTTGCTGAGTAAATACTATTTATTTTGGCAAAACTGTACATTGTGTGAAGATTATAATTGATTGACTCCTATGTATTAATTATTATATTAATTGACATGCTTCTCACACAATCATTCAACAATTCTGTAAGATAGGCAATACCATTGAGTTTATTTGTATGTGTGTGTGTGTGTGTGTGTGTGTGTGTGTGTGTGTGTGTTGTGGGGATTGAACCCAGGGGCATTCTACCTCTGAGCTACACCCCCAGCCCGATTTTATTTCTTATTTGGAAACAGGGTCTCACTAAGTTGCGGAGGCTGGCTTTGAACTTGTGATCCTCCTGTCTCAGCCTTCCAAGTACTGGGATTACAAG
>PVJS01012382.1:0-12697 GCA_004027185.1 Glis glis | reverse complement strand
TCTACCACACCCAGCTGAGTTTACTTTTGAGATTAAAAAGAAGCTCAAATATCACAGAAGTAGTAAATAACTGAACTTACACTTGAATTCAAATTTAATTGATTCTAAGTCCTACATTCTTAGTCATTGTACATTCTGATGAAGTTTGCTGAGAATTTGGTTACATGAGAACTATTTTTTATTGTGTCCATCACCCTTTGAATACCCGTTCCCTGTATGGGTAAAGGGAGATTCTCCAAGTAGGACTAATCTAATCATACAAGCTTATAAAAGCAAAGGCAGAAGGGGAAAATCAGAGATGTGAAGTGTGAAAAGAATTTTTGATGTGCCATGGCTGGCTTTAAAGATAAAGGGAGCAATGTTGGAAGAAATGAAATTGGCCTCAAGGAACAGAGAAGAATAAACCCCCTCCTTCCCAGCTGACAAGGAGTGAGGACATGGAGACCCTAGTCTAACAGATTCGAGAAAATGAATTCTGCCCACACAGCTGAGTGAGAAGCACATTCTTTCCCTAAGCCTCTAGAAAGGCATAGATGTGCCTATCCTTGGATTTTGGCCTAGTGAGATACTAAGCCTGGATTCTGACCCACGGAAACTGAGGTAATAAATGGGTATTGTTCTAATCTGTGAAACTGGGGACCATTTGTATGAAGCACAGAAAAGCTAATGCAGCGAGAGGATGGTCCACACACCACACCCTGGCTTGTTTCTGATGATCAGATAAGGTGGCTGTAAGGTCTTCTCCTTGGAGCCAAGGATATAGTGTGTTCTGAGGAGATTTTCAGTACCCTACAATAAATGTGGGAAAATAAAGTTTTTACTCTTAGTCCTTTTAGTGGTGCTGAAGATCTATGGAGAACTGAAATCCTGTTTGCAACATCTCACAAAATCTCACTTGATTATTGAGACATTTTTATTGAATCAGATCCATATTGTCAAAGGCGGAGAGAGTCGACACAATGCAGCTTAATTTTAAAATGAATTGGAGGGAAATACACAAATTGCTGTGTGCATGTATGTTTTAACACATTGAACCTCACTATGATGTATAATTGCAATGCACCAATAAAGTAATTTTAAAAGATGAATTGGCAAGACAGAGACACGCTTGGTAAAACCATAAGAAATCTCTTCTTTTGAGTATGGTCATTTGTATTAAGCTACACTTTAACTATTAAGAAATACTGCTGAGGAGAAAGTGGGTAGTTTTCCAATTTGGAGGCAAACCACACTGAATAAAGGATGTCAAAAATTGAATGATATTTTCCCAAATCTCCATAATTTAATATAGACCTACAAAACTCTTGAGCTATTTTAGCTACTATTCTTTCTTTTTACAAATATGTATATGTTGCTTAATCTTGATATGTCCTTAATAAAATGCTAATGTAAAAAGGAAGATTATTTGCCTGAGTAGGCTCACTGCAAAAAAATAAAATCAATTTCATATTCAAGCTAATATTACCCAGTCACTCTGCCCTCAACATTTTCACGGTATCAGAGAAGACTCGGAAATGTGTAGTGACAGGGGCCCTCCCATTAGATGAGAAGGAAATAGGCTCAAATGAAAATGTTGGTTTTAACATGGGCGAGCCCTGAGAAATTATGGCTTTAAAAAGCTTTGCCTTTAATAATGCCACTTTATCTCTAGTAAGCATGCATTAACAATGGATTTCTTTTTCATCTTTTGCTCCATAAACTTTTATATCCAGGTTATGCCAGTGACTTCCCTGGGGAGGAAACTAAAATAATTGAAAATGGAGGCCTAGGAAACTCAAGGCTTGGCCTTGGAGCATCTATTTCTCTATTACTCTTATATCCATAACAACTACACCCAAACTGAAAAAAAGAATTAATTTACCCTATCTCATTTCCACAAGAATTCTGCTTTGAGACTAGAGAGGGAGAAAGGGAAGATGGTATTCTTTCAGTGCTTAGTAAAAAAATGTAAGGATGTATCAGCAAGCTAGAAAAAATTTAGAAAGTGAGCCAAGAAATATTTTAAACTATTATAGCCTACTGGATATCCACTAGGTTTTAAAGGCTATTTAAGTTATATGTGTCTTCAACACAAAACACATGGATGGGAAATAGTAATATATATGATAATAACCAATGACATTTTTAATAGTTAGTGCATAAAGGTCTTACATAGAACATACTATATTTTATCCTATCTTGACCACCACTTTGTGTAAGAGAGTCTAGATGATAAGTGTTTTGTGTAACATAGAAAGTCAGCATATTTCAGAGTCTAGAGGCTTGATCAATTTTGGAGAATTAATGAGTAAATGTGATCTGATCTTTGAAAGATTCACCTATTAAAGCACATTATGATTGGAATGTCACTGGAATTTGTGGAATATGTTTTTTTCTAAGTGACATTTCCAGAAAATGCCCCTAATTAAATTTCTACTATATTTTGTTTTCCATGTTTATAGGGCCCAAGAGATTATTTTTGTATACCTTTTCAGACTTTACAATGATCTCTTCTTACTTTTATCTGTGATTAATTTTTGCTTACATCTCTCCTGACTACTTTAATGATTAAAATGGATTATTTTTACTATTTTCCCTATATTGCCATTCTGCCTATATATATTTATGACTCATTATAAGTATTATGCTGAAAACTCAGCTGATTAAATTCTTTACCCATCAGTAGGAATAGTATATAATTTTCAAAATAATTTGTATCATTGTTATAAAAATGACAAAATGTAAAATATATGACAATATATATTTTACACATTAGACAGCCCTTCCTTCCTTCCTTTCTTCCTTCCTTCCTTCCTTCCTTCCTTCCTTTTTGTACTGTTGGTTGAACCCGGAGACATTCTACATCCAAGCTACACTCCCAGCCCTATTTTATTTTTTATTTTGAATCCGTTCTTTCTAAGTTGCAGAGGGTCTTGCTATGTTGCTGAGGCTAGCCTTGAACCTGCAATCCTCCTGTCTCATTCTCCTACATACTGGGATTAAAAATGTGTGTCACCATACCAAGCTTGCGGATTGCCTTTTAATAGCATCCTCCTTCAAAGTGTTCTCGTTATTTTTATTTTTAGTGTATATCTTAGTAATTCAACAAATATTCAGTGTGATGTTCAGCCATTTTTTTCAGGAAAGCTCAAAATGCAAGGACTTGTATTTTAATTGTTTTCATGATAAATAAAGCTGTTGAAACTAATCCGATGAGATTACACTGACATAGGGGGCACTTATTACTGCTGACTTATTACTATAAATATTATTTATTATTTTATTAGTAAAAATATTTGCTGGGTTAGATATAAATTCCAAAGAGTGTGTGTGTGTGTGTGTGTGTGTGTGTGTGTGTGTTTTGCTGGGGATTGAACTCAGGGACATTCTACTTCAAAGCTACATACCTAGTCCTATTTTATTTTTTAATTTTGAAACAGGTTCTCACTAAGTTGCTGAGGCTGGCTTCAAACCTGTGATCCTCCTGTCTCAGCCTTCCAAGTATTGGTATTACAGGCATGTACTACCTACCTGTGTGTATATAGTGCGTTTGTGTGTGTGTGTGTGTGTGTGTTGCTTGCTTGCCATGAAAATATATGTTCCATTGTCAAATCCAAAAACTCGGGGGGCAAAGAACAGCATTAAATCATTGTCTTTGAACAAGAATTTATCAATGTAGTTACATGCATTATGTTTCTAAAAAGAAGCTTTTAGGTAGATTTGCATAGATATGTGCAGAATATTTTAATATTTTAGCTATATCCATATTTAATCAATACCCATAACTTTTTATCTATAGAAATTTGGATTATTTATAATTAGCATACACACTTCAAGTTGATGTAAGTTTAAATAGATTTAAATTTTCAGGATGCAAACATAAGTGTGATTTTATATTTATTTACTTTGGCAGTTAGTACAAATATTATGGTTAATTCCAAAGGACCGCTGAAATGTAAATGACATGATTTGACTTAATATTAGCTTGAGACATCCAGCTCATATAAAATATTTTCACAATAGCAATTTTCACCATAGGTTACCCTAAATTTGTATTATTAACTGTTTTGTGTGAGATCTCGCTGGGGCCATTAAGAATCTTTTCATAAATGAAATGATCAAAAATATAAAAAGCTGAAGTAACAGTAGATGAAACACTGCACTTCCCTCGGCTTCGGTAAGAATCAGCTTGTTGCCATCTTACTTCATGTATCCTTCCCACTTTCCCAAATATTTTTTCATTCTGGAGTATTTTCAAGCCTCCCAGAGAGTATGTAATTTCCTGTTTTCAAACATTTTATTCTTTCAAAAACACCTATATACTGACTATAATACCATGGACTTTTTTTTCCTTTTTTTTTCAACAAGCAGGACACTATTGATCTTTAGATACAGCCTTAATTCTTATCTCCTAACATAAAGTCCATATTTAGCTTTTCCTAATTGACTGGTAAAATTTATTATACACTTGCCTGGTTTAAATCATTATCTAAACAAGATCCAAACATATTTGGTTACTTATGTTTCTTAATTCATTTTATTCTACACTCTAGTGCTCTTCCCCTGTCTTTGTGTATGTGTATGTGCATGTGCGTGCGTGAGTGTGTGTGTTGCTGGGGATCAAATATAGGGTCTCATATGCTAGACAAGAGCTCTGCCGTTGAGCTACACTGCCCGGTAACTCCCCCCGCCCTCCACCTCCAACTTCTAAATTGTTTATAGAGGAAATAAATGTATCGTTCTAAACAATTTCCTTATCGTTGCTTCAATATATGTCTTAGCCTGTTCCTCTATCCCTTCAATTCCTGGACAAGTAATAGTTGGATGGGAGTCTTGGTTACAATTGGGTTGTGATGTTTAGGCTAGTTTAATTCGCCTCCTACATACCTCCTGTACATCACTTCACAACTTCACACCTCCTGCCTTGTCTGCTACCCTCACATGTGAAGCCGAGTTTGAACTGGTCTCAGGAGGCCTCACCCTGCCCCACCCCACCCCACCCCAACATTTCACATAGGGTCCTAATGCATAATGGACAACAATTATGGCAAAGGAAGCTTGTAAATCTTGAATCCTTCAAAACTTGGGTAAGTTATTTCAATATGCTTCAGTTCTTTCCTCCTATTCAATGGGTATAAAATAGTCTGCTATTCACTTCACAGGGCTGTTATATGCAGAACAGTGGGATGGGGTCTGGCACCTGGAAAGCCTGTAGACGTGTTTGCTTTTCTCACTATTAGGATTGCTACAATCCGATGCTATTTCCAAGAGGCCAGATCCTAACATACATAGTCTTACTCTTCCCCAACTCACTCTTCCCAACTCTGTTATTAAACAACTTTAAGTTTGCCAAAATATACTTGAGAAATCCTGGAATTTTGCGGTGGAAAAGATGTGTTTTAATGCCCTGAGAAGGGTGTTTCAGTAAGTATTCTCACTACCATGACACCCCCTCAAAAAAAAAAAAAAGAAAACCTGATGACAACAACCTAGAGGAAGGAGATTTATTTGCTCAGAGTTATGGAGATGTCACAGGGTTCAGTTACGTTAGGTCAGGTGAAGTCTGTGGTGCACCGGGCATGGCAGTGGGAGACAGAGAGGAAGTGCTGTGCTCTCACATGGAGGAGACCAGAAGCAAAAGAGAAAGAGAGAGCAAGGCGAGGAGGGACTATATATAATCCCCAAGGCCACACCCCCAGGGACCTCTCCTAAGCAACCAAGCCCCACCTCCAACATGGCTGTCTTATTTTGGTGAGGGCTAGAGGGGTATTCTAAATCCAAACCGTAACAATGGTGGGTGTAGGAATGAATCAATACATACAGGAAGAAAATGCAGAATAAATATTAATAATTTAGTAGAAAAAAGAAAACAACATAGAAATAATAACAAGCTATTTAATGCCCCAATAATAACAAGAAATATTGGAACCAACTACATTCCCCATCTCATATAGGATTAGATTTTGAGTGGTTAGAATTCAATTTTAAAGTTGAAAGACAAGATGAACCCAATACATCGGAGCAACTCAAAAATTGATGTGCTCACAGAAAAAAAAAATAGCATAAGTGGTTGTCACTCAGTGAAACAGTTTGAAACCCTTAATTTCTTTTTAAACTGGACAGTTAGAATTTTGAGGCACAAAATTATACAGCATTTCTGATGAAAATAATTTTAGGTTACTAAAGATAAACCACAGTACAAGTGATACTATAGGAAAAACAAGTATTTATGCTTCCAGGAGGTATCATTTTGCAAGAAGACTAAAAAGTTGAAGTGTTGCATGCTTGAGGGTTTCTTAAGTTATGATCTTCAAACTGATAAATGTGTTACCTTCCTATGAAAGAGGAATATGCATTGGTAAGAGTACGTACTTGTTTTCATATTGAAGTGCAAGTGTGCTTTATCAATGGAAGTGTCTGAGTTTTTGCAGAGTTTCAGCAGGGTTTGCGACCATTCCTTCATTAATTTTTTAGAGCACTACTGTGAGGCTAACAGATGAGGTAACCACGCCAGTGGAGACAGACACCTGACAAGGTCTCTGTGTGATTTCGTCAACTGAGAGTTGATTTCAAAGCAAAAATTCCAGAGCTTTCCCTATGTGCTTTCATTTTGCCAACATTGACATTGAAAATAATAACAGGTAAATTATCAGAAGAAATAGGAAGTGTCCATAACATACATAAAGTATTAAAAGGTATATTAAAATAACATTTACTTAAAAATTCTATTGCATGAAAATAACTATCAACTACAGCCTTTATGTATTTTAAGAATATAAGCCTGCCATCATAAATTTATTTTAATATTCTTACGTAAAATTTTCTTTTTTCCAAATAATAAAAAGTACAAAAAATATGCCATAATTTTTAACATTTTAATGAAAGTAGTTTCTCAAGTATATTTATTAATTATACTTTAAAAATATGAAATAACGTTTTAAAGAATGACTCGGATCATAAAAGATTCGTAAAATCTGACAGGGTATGTAGATCTTTTGTTTTAATTGGGATAATGTTTCTGCTGTTTATCCGTATGTAAGATAGAACAATGTTCTACAGAACATGCCTGTCTTTCAGTATTTCCAGAAATTTTCATTCCTTTGCGTGTAGCTCTTTCATGCTCTGAAGGAACATCTGTCAATGTAATCTAACCTAAAGAAGTCAGAGTGCATGCTTTCTCTTTGATTTGGTGTATTACAAAAAACAGACTAAATTGTACTTGAATAATAATTTGGAACCATGCCCCAAGTATGACCTTTTTTTGTAGTTAGCTCATGGTTTTTAACAAATTTAGATAAAACTGCCCAGGAGAGTGGGTAATAATAAATTATCTGGTTTTGAATTTCTGGTATAATTACTAAGATGACTTTTAGCAATTTATTGATGGCTTTTCTACATGCAGTGGGATATTACTGGTATTTTGGGATTTTTATAGAACTATACTACAGAGTCCCTGATGTAAAAAATCTTTGTATTTATGTATGAACACAGGTAGTTAAATATATATATATATATATAATATATTTATACTTTGTAAGTATAAAGTAAATAAAAGTGTATCTCTGTTACAATACAGGACATGACAATCTGCCCAGTGAATGGATGATATAATAAAAATTATGAGCAGAGAAACTTCTTAGGTGTAAAGAATCTTCCACTAAGTTCTATATTGTTCCTGTCCCTAAGAGAAAAAAAAATATTTTTATTTATACAGGTGAAATCAGAAAGCCATTTCCTAGTACCTAGCATGATGACTTACACTTAGTAAGTATTCAATAAATATCATCTGAATCAAATGAATAAATAATATATAGATAATAGCCAGGTGTAATCTGCTCATCAAAGGGACTCAACTGGAACTCAACCGGAACTCAACGGGAACCTAGAACCTGGCATTTGTGCAAACTTCATCTCATCAAGACTTCAGAATAAAAGAAATGAAGTCATAATACTCTAGAGATACATGTATATCCATGTTTATAGCAGCACAATTCACAATAGCCAAATTATGGAAGCAACCTAGGTGTCCACCAACAGATGAATGGATAAAGAAAATGTGGTATATATACATGCAATGGAAGTTTACTCGGCAATAAAGAACAAAATCATGTCATTTGAAGAAAAATAGATGAAACTAGAGGACATTATGCTAAGTGAGATCAGGCAGTCTCAGAAGATCCAGGGTCATATCTTTTCTATCATATGTGAAAGAGAGAAAAATAGGAAACAAGGGACTTCCGATAAATGAGGAGAGAAATTAGTAGAATAATGGGAGGGCAGTGGTGGAGGGAGTGAAGGAGAGAAAAAGGAGGCTTGATGAAGGGAACAGTTCAAATAGCACCATGTTCATATATGAAGGTATTACTACCAATCCCAGGAGCAGGGATGGGAGGGGGGAGTGGGGTGGTATCTGGAGAGAATCACACCATGTGCTGTGAGCGTGTACATTTGTATCACATTGAGCCTCACTATGATATATAATTACAATGCACCAAAAAGTATACTTAAAAAAGGCTTCATGACATCTATGACATTAGTGGTATTAACTCTTTATTGCTATAGTAACTAGGGGTACAAAAGCTTGTTTCTTCAAGTTCCAACATACAGCAAGCAAAAATAAGAACCCAAATATTTCAGATTTGAACATTTATGCTCATTTTACTTAACTGTCCAATGCTATCGCTGAGCCTTTGTATATAAATATATTTATATAATTAAAAAAATCAACTAAATATATAATTGATATCCAAGTGTTTTCCAAAGCTTTGATAACACTCATACCAAATGTCTCTTTAAGGCCTATCAATGTAGCCCATTATAAGGACTATTTAAAGAGAAAGAACTCAAGATTACCAGTTCCTATTCTTTACCTGAAGGAGGAGGTAGCACCAACAGATCTTTACCTATGTAAGACCAATCACTTTTTCCATGCTATGTTAAACAAAGTAAACCAAGCAAACAAACAAAAATAAACAATAACAACAAAAACTTTCCAGAGAAATAAAACATTACTTCAATTATTGTTTCCTTCCTCTCTCTCTCTCTCTCTCTCTCTATCTATCTCTCCTTTCTTTCTGTTACTGGGAATTGAGCCCAGGAGTGGGCTACTTATGAGCGACACTCTTAGCCATTTTATTTTCATTTTTTTTAATTTGGAAGCATTTAAAAACATTGTTGTAGTAAATTATAACATTCTGGCCTCAAATCTGCAATCCTCCTGTCTCAGCCCCCTAAATCCTGGGATTATAACCATGGACCCCTGTGCCCAGCTAATCTTTTCTTTTAATAACATATTTAAGCACTGTATAGACATATATAGGCCATACTCATTATTATTAATAAAGGGAGCACATTGTTTTCAAAACTGTTGCCTTTTGCCTGTCTCCCGTACCAAGGGCAACTCTAAGGATCTGAATGCTGGCAGAGAGTGGCCTTCCTCACCCACCTTCTGCCTACCTGTTTTCCTACAGGCCCTCCTTCATTCTCTCCCTTCTTTCTGTCCATCCAACATCTTTCAATCTTCCATTTTAACTCTCTTTTTCACTTCCCCCCTTTCCTCTTATTTTTCCCCCTTATAACTTCCATCTCTTCCCCTCTCATTCTCCCCCCTTTTCCATTTTCTCTTTTATTTTTTTCCCCTTTCTTCCTACCTGATTTATCTTTTTTAAGTGACAGCATCTCTTTTCCTCTTCTTTTTTTTTTTCATTTTACACATTATATTCCCCAAGCTACGTTCTTCTATGCTCTTCCTGCTCCTTTTTTAAAAATGCTTTTAGCTATTCCCATTTCTTTCTTGGGCTACTCTGGAGTGAGCTTGTGGTGGCTGATGAAAACAGCTGCATTCAAAAGAAAAGTTTCTGACAAGACAGACATGAAAACACTTAACAGCAATCACTTTCCCAGCTCTGGTTAAGCTAAAATCTGTTCTGTGCTGCTGATTGTTTTATAGTAAAAACTGCCACCAACGAACAATACTTTCCATTCTTAGCACATTTAGAAATTATGTAAATTAAAGGAGGAGGCAAGAATATTCTGATGTGCTTGAGTATACCTCTGTGTAATGACCAAAGTTGTCTTATTTATCTCTCCAAACTGTTAGTATCAGAGGCTTCCAGATTAAAGAGGCAAATGGATCCTAAATCAGCTCCCTTGCCCTCTGCAGAGGACTGTCTCACTTTGTGTTTTAGCTTTATTTAAAATATACATGTCTGGCTGGAGCTAATGTGGAACTTGGAAGGGATAGCAAGTAGGGAAGGCATCCATTCATAATGGTAAGAGAGACTTAAATATTGAGACTTAAATAGCACTTGGGATCTGAAATATAGACTTATCTATATTTGGGTTTAGAATGATCAAATGATCAAAATGCCTACGAAAATGGCATAGGAAAAAGATAGAGTGGCTTGAAATGGGAATACATTATTCAGTCAGAAAGTGAATATTACCTGATGTTAAATTGTATCTATTATAAATAAAAGTACATTTTTGATAATAATTTGATCTTGCCAAACTTGTGTCATGAAATACATCACTAAACAGGCATATATGGTGAGACCTATTATAATTGCCTATATAACAGTTCTCACACTTCTCTAATACCCATTTCTTCTTTAAATGTCTGCAGGTGTTGCCCAAAATCTTTGCAATCATGAGGACAGGACCCAATGGCATGTTTGTGGTGGCACGGTGAAAGGATGGACAGCTCTGGGGACTTTGATAAGCTTCCAAATTAACTTTGGAACTGGTCAAAGTAAATTTTCGTTGGTCAAGACCACAGGCTGGAAGATTTTGCTTACGGTAATGATTCTTATAGTTTACTACTGTGAATCCATTGTATTCCTGTGATCTCAGAGCACAATTTTATTTTTGTCCCCTTTGTAGCAAGTACGGATTTTAACAACTTGTCTAATAGTAACTTTTAATGACCTGTGTCACACCCACTTTGATAAATATCCCAGGCTTTTCCTGTTGTGCAAAAAATCTTAGAATACTCTTAGCTACCTTGAAAATTGGCAGACTCAAGATCTTGACACCTACAATCATGCCTTCCATAAAACATGCTCAGATGAACTTTTAGTCCTTTCCTGGCTTGCTCTTCCAGATTCTCCACTCCTGATTCCTACGAGAGCTTTTCAAACAATCCTCCTGCCCCAATGTCCTTGCATCAGACTCCACTCTTTTGTGTGTGTGTGTGTGTGTGATACTGGGGATGGAACTCAGGGTCATTCTACCTCTGAGCTACAGCCCCAGTCCTTTTTTATTTTTCGTTTTGAAACAAGGTCTTGATAGGTTGCTGAAAGTCTTGCTAAGTTGCTGAGGCTGGTCTTGAACTCGCAATCCTCCTGTCTTAGCCTTACAAGTACTAGGGTTACAGGTGTGCACCACCACTCTGTTCTTATGTAGATCCAGATTTTCAAGTACAACCAGGATCATAACTTCTGGGATTTAAATGGAATTGTGTTCATAATAATTAGAAATACCCAGAAATATGCCGGGCGTGGTGGCGCACGCTTGTAATCCCAGTACTTGGGAGGCGGAGACGGGAGGATCCGGCTTAGCGGCCAGCCTCAGCTCTCTCTCTCTCTCTCGCTCTCTCTACTTAGTGAGGCCCTCCGCAACTTCATGAGACCCAGTTTCAAAATAAAGTATAAAAAATAGGGCCGGGGGCGTAGCGCGGAGGTAGAACACCCCTGCGTTCAATCCCCGGCACCGCAAAAAAAAAAAAAAAAAAAAAAAGAAAAGAAATACCCAGAAATACTTAAACCAGAAAAAGATACGGCAATGCTTATTTAAACCAATATATGTAGACTTGCTAGCGTTAAAGTTTACAGATTTTGCACCTGTCTTGTGAAAGATAGGGTGGAAATCAATGCTAATAGCTAATGCTTAGGTAAAGATCACCACTGAGAGTAAAATTGGATCCCATATATTTGAGTCTCCTTAAATATAATTAGCTGGAGAGTTAGTTAAAACATATCCTGTGTAACTAAAAGTTAAGTGTACTTTCAGTTTAATTATAATTTGGAGCTTGAATGGCATTCCAACACTTTTTACTCCTGCATTCCTACTAGCAAACTTCCAATTTCTCAGTCAACTTTCATGTCATATAAATAATTTTCTATGCAAAGTATTATATCATATTAGCTTAGTTGAATTGGCTGATGCTGGTCTACTCTGCTATAAGAACACTGTCTTTGTACTGTTCTTTGAACTGGCTAAGGATAATTCTACCTCAGGGCTGATATGCTGATGTCTTTTCTTCTGCTTAACCTGGTCTTACAATAAGTACCTTGTGCCTTTTCTTGGTATTATTCTTCTGTACTTGCCATAACAAAATACCAGACTGATGATTAAAAAAAGGCATTAATTTTCCCCCCACAATTCTGGAGGGTAGAAGTCAATGACTGAGATATCAGCAGAACTGGTTTCTCCCGCAGCTTCTCTCATTGACTTGTGGATGGATGTTATCTCCATCCACAAGTATCTTTTCCTCTTCTGATAAAGAAACCAGTCCTATTGGACTAGGGTTCCCCCCTTATGCCTTTATTTAATCTTAGTTACTTATTTAAAATTCCTATCTTCAAATATAGGCACATTGGTGTTAGGACTCTGATCTATACATTTTGGAAAGATTCAATTCAGTCTATAACATTCCTTTATTTTCTCCGTCTTACTCTAATTTTTTTTTCTTGTTTTTTTTTTTTTTTTTTTTTTTTTT
>PVJS01012381.1:0-43986 GCA_004027185.1 Glis glis | reverse complement strand
CGCACCTGAGACACGCTGACCCAACAGAACCCAACCGCACGCACCTGAGACACGCTGACCCAACAGAATCCAACCGCACGTACCTGAGACACGCTGACCCAACAGAATCCAACCGCACGTACCTGAGAGCCTTCACTGAAGCGTGTCTTGCCATCAGAGCCCACGTGGCTGCAGCATGGGGTGGTGGCGTGCCAGGAAGTAGACACTCCTCCCTCTGGGTCAGTCCCCACCCAGGCACCAAGCTGTGTCCTCCCTCTGGGCTTCTGATGCAGGACAAGGAGGAACAGACTGGACACAGAGGTTCAGGGCGGCCCAGACCCGGCCAGGCAGGGCAGGGCCGATGCTTAATCCAAATCAGCTGACTCCAAAGCCCAAGCTCTCAACGCCTAGCCCGCGAGACTCATGGGACCCTTGGTGGCCTTGTGTGCCCCTGGCTGGAAGCTCCTCACCCCCAGTATCCGTGACTTGTTTTCCTTTGAATCGTGACTCATGGTCTGGAGACACCATATTGCAGGAACAGCACATTCTGTGGGCCCACACTGAAGAATGCATTTACCAGGACGGCGGGGCTGGCTGCACCCCTACAGGAGGGACGCATGCTTCTGCAATCGCAACTTCCCAGGAAGCAGCTGGGGAGGCCTCGGGAGTCCACACGGCGGCGGCCTGCCCTGAAGCAGTAGCGGGCACAGTAAGCCTGGCCTCCCGAGGACCAGGATCCACCTGCACCTAGCATCAGCTTCATCACCGAGCCCACGCAGCCGCAGAGCTCGGCTTCAGGGGCACTGTCCAGAGAGTTCAGCCAGCGTGCTATCAGCACCCCATGCCTTGGCTAACAGCCCGCCAGGTGAGTCAGGGAGGAGGTTCGCAGTGTAGGAACCCACAGCAGGGTTCTCAGCAGCCCCCCAGAGACAGAAGCAACTGGGAGGAGGGTGGGCAGGGCAGGAGGAGGCTGGGCAGGGTGCGCAGCGCCTCTCCGAAGTCAGCCATGCTCTGAGCTTCCAGTGCTGCGGTCAGCAGGTGTTCCCTGAGGCGCCGCTCTGAGCCGGGCTCCGGCCTGGGCTGGGGTTCTGCAGGTGAGACCCAATCCTGCTTCAGAGACCTGTCCTGATGGGAAGACAGACATTTTCTGAAAGGCCTCCCAGTGCATTTTCTCTCTCGCTCGCTCGCTCTCTGTCTCTCTCTGTCTCTCTGTCTCTCTCTCTCTCTCTCTTTCTACTAGGGATTGTGCCCAGAGGCATTCTACCTCTGAGCTACACCCCCAGTCCTTTTTTTTATTATGAAATAGGATCTCACTAGGTTGATGAGAATCTCACTACTTGCTGAGTCTGTCCTCAAACTTGAGATCCTCCTGTCTCAGCCTCCCAAGTACCGGGATTACAGGTATGTGCCACCATGCCCGGCTCCCCTTCCTCTCTTGCTGGGCCCCTTCTGACCAGTAGCTTGGCCTGGAGGATTCTTGTTCCAGAAGGCGGTGGGTACCAGTGAGAACAAGGGCATCCCTGGGGTGGGATATGGAGCCTCTGCCCTAGCGAACCACTCACCCTGCAGGGAGATTACTGGAGGCCAGCACCTCGGGACTGTGCTCCGCAGAGACTCTGGGAGCCTCCCAGCAACTGGGACCCCACCCCAGCCCTGCTGGTGTCCCGCACACCTCCCTCCTCTCATCTGCCCAGGGAAGAGTTTGCAGGCAGGATGGCTTTGTCCTGCTCAGTGTGGCAAGCCTTCCCCCAGGCCAGGGCTGTGGTCAGTCCCCTTTGGGCCCAGAGCCCATGGCGATCCTGCTGGCTCACATGTAGACCCTGTGACAGCCAGAGATCAGCTCTCTCTGGAGAGGGAGAGTGGGAGAGGGGAAGGTCCACTCCACTGGCTGGCCAGCGTCTGCACTGAATGCTCAGTTCAGCCAAACAAGGCAGGTGGATACTTGTCCCCAGTTCATAGAGGAGGAAATTATTTTGTATATGGTACTAGGGATTGAACCCAGGGGCATTCTACCTCCAAGCGACACCCCCAACCCTATTTTATTTTTTATTCTAAAGCCTGTGATCCTCTTCTCTCAGCCTCCCAGATACTGGGATTACAGGTGTGCACCACCACTGCCCAGCTTAGAGGGGGAAACTGAGGCTTTGAGACAGTCCTGATGGCTGTGCCTGTGGGTCCCAAGCTGGACACACCTGGGTGTGGCGCTCGCTCACGGCCTCAGCTGTCTTGTTGTACCTGGGGGTAAGCACTCCATCCTTTGGGGTGACAGTGAGAATTGACTGATAAGCATTCCTCCATTCAATCAGCATTTATTGAGCACCACCTGTATGCCAGGTGCTATCCCAGCAGCCTGAGTGCCATCAGTGAACGAAACACAAGAAAAGGCCCCTGTCCTCATGCAATGTGTATTCCAGGCAGGGGAGGCAGAAAATAAACAATCAATTAAAAAGCAATGTGATGCCAGGTGGTAGGAAACGCTCTGAGGAAAGAGACATCTGCCAAGAGGAGGGGGGCAGGGTGCCTGGCTAATGTCCTCTCTGAGACAGTGGAGTGTGAGCAGAGGCCTGAGGGAAGAGGGCGAGCCTGCAGCTATGAAGGGAAGAGTGTGCAGCCCAGGGAACCGCCGTGCAAAGGTCCTGAGGCAGAAGCATCATTGTGCGTCCGGCCAGAGCAGGGAGCCAGGTCTGGGCGGAGCAGGAAGACAGGGAGGCCTGCAGGGGGGGACAGGCAGCAAGGCCAGCAGGCTGTGAGGACCTCGGGTGGGAGGTGGCCGACGGGCTTTTCAAAGCTCCGTCTGGCTGGAGAAGAGCTCGCAAGAGACAGGCAGAGGCAGGAAGACTGGAAGGCGGTGACTTAGTGGCTCACGAGGAGGTGACCATGGCCGGGGCAGGGTGGGGGTCCTGGAAGCCAGGCAGGAGAGACGGTGGGATTCTCCACAGAGCCTAGGGTGCTGCTCTCCAGTTCAGTGCCCACTGGCCCCAGGTGGCTATTTAAATCAGAATCAATTATTTACGTTTTATTTTGGGGGTGCTGGGTATTGAACCCAGACACATTCTACCTTCAAGCTACACCCTCAGCCCTTTTTTATTTTGAAAACAAGGTCTCACTATGTTGCTGAGGCTGGCTTCGAACCTGCAGTCCTCCTGTCTCAGCCTCCCAAGTACTGGGGCTACAGGTGTGCACTAGCATGCCCTTGCCGGGCTAGAATCAATGAAAATGAAGTTAAGACGGGCGTGGTGGCGCACACTTGTAATCCCAGTACTCGGGAGGCTGAGACCAGAGGATCCGGGTTCACGGCCAGCCTCAGCTACTTAGTGAGGCCCTCCGCAACTTCGTGAGACCCTGCTTCAAAATAAAGAATAAAAAATAGGGCCAGGGGTGTAGCTTGGAGGTAGAATGCCCCTGGGTTCAATCCCCAGTACCACAAAAAAAGAAGAAATGAAACAGAAAAGTCAGTTCCTAGGTCACACCGGCCACACTGGGGAGCCCAGAGGGGACATTTGCATCCCGGCAGGGCAGGAAGGTCTCTTGCTCTGTAGCACCGAGGGGAGTGACTTCGGGCTCGCAGCACTTGAGAAACGACTGACAGGCTGACAGCGCCTGGTTTCTACAGCACCGGACACGGGTTGAACGCCCCACCCTGGCTATTATCAGTAGTATTCTCATGCATTTCTTCTTACATGATGCTCAGAACGACAGTGCCAAATAGCATGATCAGGGGCCGGCAAAGCTCAGGGCCCGCCATAAACCCTCTTTCCCCTTCTCCCCAGAATCAGGAGGGTCCTGGAAGCCCCTCAAGTGTCGGGGGGAGCACCAGCCCAGCCCCACCCGCAGCCCTTCAGAAGGCAGCAGGTCACTCCCAGGCCTCCAGCTCCAGAGCCTAGAGGAGACACGCCAGGTGCTGGGCAGGTCTCCTCTCCTCCCCAGGCCTCAGTTTCCCCACTCTGGCAGGAAGGGCCGGTTCCGTCTGATTCTGAGGTTTGTGGTGGGGACAAAGCCCCAGTTCAGGGAGGCGTTGGGAGGAAGGGGTCCACTGGGTGCACAGCGGCACGGGAAAGAGACAAGGAGGGCTGATTAACTGGAGCGCAGCCCCGTGAACCACTGGCACCTTCAGAAGCCACGAGGCAATTGCGGCCTTTCATACCGTGATCTGCAAAGTACAGCCCCCGTCACTCACGCGCTCGCCGGCCCGACCACGGAACAAACGGCTGCGCCCGCTCCCCACCAGGCCCCAGAGAAGGAGCTCGCGAGGGCGGCCTTCTGCAGCCAAGGGAGGTGTGCGATGGGCAGCCTGGGGTGAGAACCGGAACCCGTGCTCGAAGCCCAGGACCTGGGGTCTGGCGATGGGAGGGAGTCTGCTCCGCACCTTCGCTTAACCCTCCGTGCTTCGGAAGAGCTGGCGCCTTTCCTCCAAGACCCGAACACATGTACTGGACTCATCTGACACTAGCAAGGTGACTTGGACCAGGGAATGGACATCCCCGTGTACGGACAGACTCCAGTCCCACAGAGACTGTCTCCATTTACAGGGCCACAGGTGTAGAGAAGCCAAGACCGCCTGCTTTGTGTTCCCTTTTCTGCTTCTGGGTGGGGACGTCGGCTGACCCTAACCTGGCCCTCAATATGGGGTTTATGGCAAAAGTTCAAAACAGGGGTCAAAGCTGGGCGTGGTGGTGTACGCCTGTAATCCCAGTACTTGGGAGGCTGAGACAGGAGGATCGCAGGTTCCTGGCCAGCCTCAGCAACTTAGTGAGATCCTGTTTCAAAATAAAAAAATAGGTCTGGGGGTGTAGCTCAGAGGTAGACTGTCCCTGGGTTCAATCCCCAGTACCACAAAACAAAACAAAAAACAGGATTCAAGAGAGGACATAGATAAAGACCCGGTGACGGGCATTTTCTGACACATCAGATTGAAATGCATTTTATTTTATTTTATTATTTTTGGTACATTCTCCCTCTGAGCTACATCCCCCTTTTTTTTGAAACAGGGTCTCACTAAGTTGCTGAGGCTGGCCTTGAACCTGCGATCCTCCTGTCTAAGCTTCCCAAGTACTGGGATCCCAGGCGTGCACCACGTTTTATAAACCAAAAATGTGCCGGTTTTGGGAGGCATCTCTGCCCTAGTTGATCCTCAGCCAGCAAGGGATCAGGGCTGCACCCAAGTTTGGAAGCCACATTCCTGCTGAACACGGGGTTCAGCCTGCCCGACTGGCGCACTTGTCTGAGAAAATGGAAGAATGCTAGTTTATTTCTCAATTCACAGGGAAAAGATTAAGTTAGAGTTTTCTTCATATAAATTCTCCCCCTCGCCCCCAAGAATTTTTGTTCTTTGGCCTCCAACCCCTGCAGCTGCGGGCAGGTTCAGAACACTCGCGGGGCAACACCGGCCGCCCGCAGCACCTGTGAGGGAGGCCGGGGACCGCTGCGCGAGTGGCTGTCCCGGCTGACTCCAGAGGGGAGCGTGGCTTTGCTCCCGGCTGCCTTGTGTTCTGACAGATGGAGACCCAGGCATCCTCTCTGCAGGTTGGAACATTCTGAGTCAGAGACGGGAGGGAAGGAAGCTTATCAATCGTTCATGGCGGGCTGCTGGGGGGGTTCAGCCACAGTTGGGTCACCTGTGCTCTGATCTGCAGCGCCCAGTACTGGCTTCCAGAAAGCCTCTGCCGGGTTCAGAGCAGCTGCCTGGCCATGGAGACGTCAGCCCTGGGCAAGAGTCGGCCTGCCTGGGTGAGAGCTTCCAAGCAGCCCTCTGAGTCAGTGGAGTCCTGCTTTGGGGACTGGCTAGTGAGAAACAGCCATCAGCAGGGGCGGAATCAGAGCAGGATCCCCAGGTAAAAACCGGCCGGTGGTTCAACCAAGAGCACTGCTCAACCCACTTAGCTTTCCAGTTCAAACCAACCGCATTGTCTGATAAAGAGATTACCTGCAGCCGGGCGTGGTGGCGCATGCTTGTAATCCCAGTACTTGGGAGGCTGAGACCCAAGGATCTGGGTTCGCGGCCAGCCTCAGCTACTTAGCAAGGCCCTCTGCAACTTAGTGAGACCTGTTTCAAAATAAAGAATAAAAAAAATAGGGCTGGAGGTGTAGCTCGGAGGTAGATGCCCCTGGGTTCAATCCCCAGTACCGCAAATAAATAAATAAATAAATAAATACATAAATACATAAATAAATAAATCAGTTGGCCGTCAGCACATGGATGTATTTCTGGGATCTCTATTCTGTTCTTTTGGTCTGAGTGCCTGTTTTTATGACAGAACCATGCTGTTTGGGTAACCATAGCTTTGCAATATGTTTTGAAGTCCAATATTGTGAAGCCTCCAGCATTTTTTATTAGTCTCTATTAATTACACGGAATAGCAGGCTTCATTGTGGCATACTTATACACGCATCTAAGAAAACTTTATTATTCCCACCCCCACCTTCCCCACCCTTACCTTCCCCTCCTCACTTCCCCTGGTCCCTTTCCTCTTCACTGATAGTGTCCCTTCTACCTCCATGTCATCTTTTTTTCCCCTAGACTCCATATATGAAAGAAAACATGTGATATTTTCACTTAATATAATGATCACTAATTCCATCCATTTTCCTGCAAATGACATGATTTTGTTCTTCTTTATGGCTGAAAAATACTCTATTATGTATATATACCACATTTTCCTTATCCATTCATCCACTGATATGCATCTAGGCTAATTCCATAACTTGGCTACTGTGAATTGTATCCCGATAAACATGGGTATGCAGGTATCTCTAAAGTACACTGAGTTTATTCTTTCAGATATATACTGAGGAATGATATGGTTAGACCATATGGTAGTTCTATTTTTTTCTTTTTCAGGAACCTCCATACTGTTTTCCATAGTGGGGGTATTAATTCACATGTGTAAGGGTTCCTGGCATTCTGACTGGGGTGAGACAAAATTAATCTAGTTTTGGTTTTCATTTTCCTGGTGGCTTAAGATGTTGAACATTTTTCAATATAATTTTGGCCATTTGTACTTCTTCTGAAAAACCTCTGTTCAGTTCAGTGTATTGACTGAGTTATTTGAGGTCTTTTATTGGTTGGTTGGTTGGTTGGTTGGCTGGCTGGTTGGTTGGTTGGTTGGTTGGTTGGTCGGTTGGTTGGTGTTAAGTTCTTTGAGTTCCTTATATATTCTGAGTATTAATCTTCTGTTAGAAGAGTTTCTGGCAAAGATTTTTCCCATTCTGTAGCTAATTTTCCCCACTCTGCTAATTGTTTTCTTTGCTCTACAGAAGCTTTTTAATTTTATGCCATCCAATTTGTCGGTTCTTGCTACTGTTTCCTGACCTATAGGAGTCCTATTGAGGAAGTCATTGCCTGGGCCTATATCTCAGTGTTTCCCCTATCTTTTCTTCTAGCAGTTTCAAAGTTTCAGGTCTTATACTTAGGTCTTTGATCCATTTGGAATTGACTTGTACAGGGTTAGAGACAGGGATCTAGTTTCAATCTTCTATGTATGTATGTATGACCAGTTTTCCAAGCAAAATTTGTTAAAGAGGCTGTCTTTTCTCCCACATATGTTTTTGTCAAGAATCAGATGGCTATAGTTGTATGGGTTTGTGTCTGTGCCCTCTACTCTATTCCAACGGTCAGTGTATCTGTTTTTATACCAGTACAATGCTATGTTTATTGCTATGACTCTGTGTTTATATTTTAAAATTAGGTATTACAATACCTCCAGCATTGCTCTTTTTGCTCAGGCTTGGTTTGGTTATTCTGGGTGTTTTATTCTCCCATATGAATTTTAGGATTTTTTTTTAGTTCCGTGAAGAATGCCACTGGTATTTTGATGGGGACTGCATTGAATCTGTAGATTGCTTTTGGTAATATGGTCATTTTAACAATATTAATTCTTCTTATTCATGAACATGGGAGGCCTTTCCATATTTTAGTGTCTTCTTCAATTTCTTTCTTTTTTTTAGTGTTCTGTAATTTTCATTGTAGGGGCATTTCATCTCCTGGTTAGATTTATTCCTAGGTGTTTTGTTGTTTTCGCTGTTGTTGTCTTTGTTCAAAACTACTAAATTATTGTGAATGGCATTGCTTTCCCGATTTCTTTCTCAGCAGTTTCATTACTGCTGTATAGAAAAGCTATTGGTTTTTGTATATTGATTTGTATCCTACTACCTTGCTGAATTTATTTATCAGTTCTAAATTCTTCTGGTGGATTTTCAGGATCTTCTAGGTATAGGATCATATAATCTGCAGATAGGGATAATTTGACTTCTTCCTTTCCTGTTTGTATTCCTTTTATTTCTTTTTCTTGTCTAATTACTCTGGCTAAATTTCAAGTACTATGTTGAATAGGAGTGATGATAATGGACATCCTTGTTTCTGATTTTAGAGGAAATGCCTCTAGATTTTCCACATTCAATATGATGTTGGCTTTGGGTTTGTCATATACAACCATTACTGTGTTTAGGTAAGATCCTTTTGTACCTAATTTCTTCAGGGCTGTTATGATAAAGAAATGTTGGATGTTGTCAAAGGCTTTTCTACACCTATTGAGATGATCGTGTATTTTTCTCTTTGAAGTGTATTACATTTATTGATTTGCATATGTTGAACTATCCTTGCATTTCTAGAGTGAAAACAACTTGATCATGGTGTATAGTCTTTTAGATATATTGTTGAATTCAGTTTGCAAATATTTTATTATGGATTTTTGTGTCTATTTATCAAGGGTATGGGTCTGCAGGCTTCTTTCTTGTGTTTTTATCCATTTTTGGTATCAGGGGGATACTGGCTTCATAGAATGAGTTTGGAAGTGTTTCTTCTTTTTCTATTTCATGGAATAGTTTGAGGAACATTGGTGTTAGTTCTTCTTTAAAGGTCTGGTAAAATTCAGCTTGATTCAATTTTGGTAGGTCACATGTGTCTAGAAACTTAACCATTTTCTCTAAATTTTCCAATTTCAGTGGACTGTTGTCTTTTTCATCTTTATTTTTTGGGGGTCTTTCCATTCTTTAGTTTAGTTTGGCTAAGGGTTTATTAATCTTTATCTTTTCAAAGAAACAACTTGGATTCATTGAGTCTTTGTATTGTTCTTTTAATCTCCATTTCATTACTTTCTGCTCTGATCTTTATTATTCCCTCTTTCTATTGGTTTTAGGTTTGTTTTTCTAAGATCTTGAGATGCATCATTAGATTATTTATTTTATATTTCTTTGGTTTTTATTTTTGTGGTACTGGAAATTGAACCCAGAGGTACTCTACCACTGAACTACACTCCCAGGCTTTTTTATTTTGAAATAGGGTCCCATTAAATAATGCTGGCTTCCAACTTGTGATCTGTTATCTTCCTGTATCAGCCTCCCAGGTACTGGGATTACAGGTGTGCACCACTGCACCCAGCTCTGGTTTTTAAATGTAGGAACTCATAGCTATAAACTTTACTCTTAGAACTGTGCTGTATGATGTTGTTTTAGTTTGTTTTTCCATCACTGTGACCAAAATATCTGACAAGTACAACTTAGAGGAGGAAAGATTTACTTGGGCTCATGGGTTCAGAGGTTATGTCCATGGTCGACCAGCTCCAAGGCAGAAACCACAGTGGCAGGGCACATGGAGGAGGAAAGCCACTCTCAGCTCATGGCAGCTATAAGCAGAGAGAGAGAGAGAGAGAGAGAAGCAGGAAGTGGCCAGGGACAGATACTGTCTTCAAGGCCACTCCCACAGTGACCCACTTCCTCTACCCATGCCCCACTTCTGAACCTTCCTGCACTGGGGATATGCTTTCAACAAATAAGCCTTTCAGGGGACATTCCAAACTCAAGTCATAACACTCTACTCCTGTCCCCCAAAAACCGATGCCCATTTCACAATTCAAATGCATTTAGTCCATCTTCAAATATCCCCATAATCCACATTGCTTAAAATTCCAAGTCCAAAATCTCCTCTGAGACTCAAGGCACACTCAAGTGTGAGCACCTACAAAAATAAAAAAGCAAGTCACATGCTTCCAGTATACAATGGCACAAAGTAAACATTCCTATTTAAAAAGGGAGGAATAGGGGCACAGAAATAAAGGATAGGGCCAAAGCAAGACCAAAACTCAGAAGGGCAAACATTAAGTCCTATAGCTCCCAAGTCATGAGATGTGGGCCCCAGAGGGCTTGGGAAGCCCCACTCTATGCCCTTGCTGGTTGCAGCCCTCGTGGCCTCTCTCTTGGGCTGACTAGTCTGCTTGTTACCTGCAGCTTTCCCTGGCAGATGTTTCATGTTCATGGAATCTCTGAATTCCTGGGGTCTCCTTTGCAGAGGAAACAACTTCTTAGGCCTCCCCATGTTAGCAGTGTACCCCCAAGGTCTTTTCCAACAACTTTCCACTGTTACACTCTTAAGCCTGCAATAGGTGTGATCTTGATGAATCCTGAGATACCCTCAAAGCATCTTTCTTACTCTCTCTGTGCAGAGTACTTAACTGTTCTTAAATGACCATAATCTCTTCAGAAACCACACATTTCTTGGCCCCAATTTCACACATGTTTTTCTGACTGAACTGCAAATTCTTAAAAACTTTCCCCTCTGCTTTCCACCCTTGATTGTCAGAGTAAACCGGTTAAAAGCCACCAGTAATACCCATGCCACTGTATGAATGCTGTGCTGCCTTGAAATGTCCTCTACCAGATTAACTAGTTCATCACTTTTAAAT
Organism: Glis glis; assembly: GCA_004027185.1. NCBI lineage: Eukaryota > Metazoa > Chordata > Mammalia > Rodentia > Gliridae > Glis > Glis glis. The sequence goes on along the minus strand of PVJS01012381.1, from coordinate 33,331 downwards.
TCAGACTCACAGAAAGTCTCAGGACATAGGACATGGACAAAATGTAGACAAATTCTTTGCCAGAACAGAACATATGTGGCCTCTACTCCATTTCCCTATGGAGTCCTTCTTGCCATCTGAACCCTCATGAGCACAGTCTTTTCTGTCCACATTCCTATTGGTATCCTGGTCTATTCAGCTCCAACCAGAATTACCTATTAAACTCTGATTAAGGCAGTCTAAGGCTTCCCTAGCTGCATCTCCAAACCTTTCCAAATCTCTCTCATAAACCAGTTCCAAAGGCTTCTGAACAACATGGTCAGGTTTAGACACACCAGTGACCCCACTCCTGGTATCAATTTTTGTTATGGTCAACTGTTCTATCACTGTGACCAAAATACCTGACAAGAACAACTTAGAAGAGGAAAGATTTATTTGGCTCAATTTCAGAGGTTCTGTCCATGGTTGTCTGGTTCTGAGGCAGAAGCCACAAGAGCAGGGCACATAGTAGAGGAAAGCCGCTCTCAGTTCATGGCAGCCAGAAGTAGTGAGAGAGATAGGAAGCAGCCAGAGGCAGATATTGTCCTCAAGGTCACACCCACAGTGACCTACTTCCTTCAGTCATGCCCCATCTCTGAACCTTCCTGCACTGAGGACATGCTTCCAACACATGAGCCTTTTGGGGAACATTTCAAACCTAAACCATAACACACAGAGATCCTGGTATGTTGTGTTTTCACTTCCATTTGATTCTGGGAATTTCTTAATTTCCCCCCTAATTATTTCAATGAATCACTGATCCTTCAAAAGTGCGTTGTTCAATCTCTATGTGTTAGTATAGATTCTGTAGTTTCTCTTGCTGCTGATTTATAATTTCATTCCATTATGATCTGATAAGATGTGGAAATTCTTTTTTTGCTAAGACTTGCTTTATGGTCTAAAATATGACCTATTTTGGAGAAAGTTTCATGAGCTGTTGTAAAGAATGTGTATTCTGGTGTTGTTGAATAGAATACCCTGTAGATGTTTGTTAAGTCTATTTAATCTACTGTAATTTAACTGTTATTTCTTTGTTGTTGTTTTTTTGGGGGGGGTCTGGATGATCTATCTATTAGTAAGAGTGGGATATTGTAGTCACCCACTATTATGGTATTGGGGCCTCTCTATCCCTTTATGTTGAGTACTGTTTGTTTTATGAAGTTGGGCACACTGACATTCAGGACAAATATATTTACAGTCGTTATATTTTCTTGGTGTATTTTTCCCTTTACCAATACATAATGACCTTCTTTGTCTCTTCTGACTAATTTTGGTTTGAAGTCGGCTTTGTCAGATATTAGTGTAGCTATTCCTGCTTACTTTGGGATTCCATTTGCATGGAATACCCATACTTTCACTTTTGGTCTGTGTATGTCTTTGTCAGTGAAGTATGTTTCTTGCAGGCAATAAACAGTTGGTTCTTGTTTTTTTTTTTTTTAATCCAATCTGTCAGTCTCCATCCTTTAATTGGAGAATTGAGTTCATTTATATCCGGGGTTATTCTTGAAATGTGTGTACTAATTCCTGTCATTTTGTTGTTTTTCTAAAATTTGATTTAATCCTAATTCTCATTTTCTTATCCACTCTTCTAATGAGATTAATCTTTCCTGTGCTCTCTTGATTGTGTTTATTTTTTTCTTCTGTGTGTAGGATTCCTTTAAGTATCTTCTGCAATGCTGGGTTAGTGGAATTAATGAATCCCATGAATTCCTTTAGTTTATGCTTATCTTGGAAGGCTTTTATTTCTCCTCTGATACTGAAGAATAGCTTTCCTGGATATAGTAATCTAGGTTGACAGTTATTTTCTTTCTGGGATTGAAATACATCATTCCACACCCTCCTGGCTTTTAGAGTTTCTGCTGTTATTTTAATGATTTTACCATTATGAATCCCTTGTGGCATTTATTATTCTTTCTTTGTTCTGGATTTTTGGCATTTTGACTATAATATGTCATAAAAAAGTTCTTTCCTGAACACGTCTATTTGGGGTTCTAAATGCATCAATGGTCATTTCATTCCCAAGATATGGAATATTTTCTCCTATTATTTCACTGACTAGGTTTCTTACGGCATTAGCGTGTATCTCTACCCCTCCCTCAAGATCTATGAGTCTTGGGTTAGGTCATTAAATACTAACTCAGATATCTTGTATATATTGTTCATAGTTGTGTGTGTGTGTGTGTGTGTGTGTGTGTGTGTGTGTGTTATTCTCTGAGTGTTCTAGTTCATCTACTTTGTCTTCAAGCCCTGAAATTCTGTCTTCTGATTGATGTAGTCTATTGGTGAGTCTTTAACCAAGTTTTTAATTTGACTTGTTGCAATTTTCATTTCAAAGATTTCTGTTTGGTTCTATTTCAGAATCTCTACCACTTTATCGAATTTCTCATTCAGATCCCAGATTGTCTTAACTTAATTTATTCAGTTGTTCACAAAAATCTTCTATGAATTCATTGATCATTTTAACAATCAAGCATTTGAGTTATTTGTCCAGCATTTCACCCACTTCAGTATGTATGGATTCAGTTACTTGGGAATTACAAACTTTTGGAGGCATCTTGTTGCTATGTTTTCTCATGTTTCCCATGTTTCAATGTTGAGGTTTGCACATCTTTTGGGATGAATAGCTCTTCTACTATTATGGGAGGGTCTTTTTAGTAAACAGCCTTCTCTTTACAATACACCCTGGTCAGGGGTTATATCTCTGCTTCAAAGTACTCACTCAACATGATCAAAGTGCTAAGTTCAATTGCCAGTACCACTTCAAGAAGAGAGAATAACCCCTAGCAACAGCAACAACTTAAAAGCAAACCATACATCAATATATAATAAAAACTTATTAAAATGATTTCTACAACTCCACTAACCAAAGAGAAGGGAGAGTTATAGCATAGAATAGACTGAAAAGTTTGACATCAATTACAGTAAAATTACTGCAAATATACATAGAAAAAAAAAGGAAAGAGAGAAAAGAAAAAAGGGGAGGGAAGACAGAATAAATTTGAGAAAGAATGAAATAATGGAAGGAAAGGGAATGAAAGAGGATGAAGAAAAAAGATACAGAGAAAAATCCAAATTTAAAAATATCTTAAATTACATAAAAATATGAAAAAAACAAATAATGAGGGAAAACAAAACAAATTTTAAAAAATCAAAAGTAACAACAACAAAAAGACTGAGATTTTTCTTGCCAAAACATTTAAAATGGAGATACTTCTTCCCAGGACTTCTAATTTTAGAATCCTCCAGCTATGGGTGGTGGTGGTGGAGGAGGAAGAGGATATAACTACAGTTCAAGTTGGTCCTTCTCGGCTCCAGCCCAAACAGGCTGAACCTGTTAGTGGAGTCTATAGACTGAGCTCCATCCCTCCTTTCCCACCAGTGAGTACTGAGGAAAAGTTTCCACTGCAGAGCTAGAATCACACTCAATACTTCTGTTTTTTTGTACTCAGGGACAGGGGTGTGACTACAATAAGAGCCACCTGCCAACTCTCACCCATAGAGGCTGTGGGCTGATTTGGCTGTACAGCCCAAGTTCTGAGACCCTAGGTCAGTGTGCTGAGCGACATGGCAAGTGTCCATAACACTGTGGCCAATCCTCCAAATGCCTCTGAGCACTGGAGGTGTGGCCAGGCCCACCAGATCTGCACTGGGATGGGGAACTGTGAGCACCAAGTTTCCTCTAGTTCAGCCCCTGTGTTTCCATCCACAGCCCCCTCGTGAGTCCACACACAGCCAATTCCCCTCCCTGTCAAAAAACTCAAACCACCCATTTTAAATAGAAGTGGCCTCCCTTCCCCCACTCAGTGGAGCCATAGACTGGTCAACTTGCTACCCAGGGTTCTCAGCAGATCTTTGTCACAGACACTCTCCTGGGACCAAACTGGCTCTCAGGGTGGGTACCTGCTGACCCAGTGAAGAAAATCGTTGGGTCTTGGAGATATTTAAAATGTAGGGGTTTCTGATCTCCCATGGATCAAGTCTAGACAGTGGGGCCTCCTTAAAATGACTGCCTGGTCACCGCACTGTCTGAACACCCAGGGAAGTGCAGGGAACCTTTTCTCTTGAGCCTGCTCACTTTGTAGAGCTCAGATCCATCTGCTCAGAATGCATGTTTGCCAAATAGGGAAGTCTGCATTCTTTGAGATCACTGGGATTCTCTCTTTCAGCCTGAAGAAGGGGAGATTCTCCTCTCCTCCAAGCTGCCACTCACCCAGAGCTGGTGCAGTCTATTTCTTTTATTATTTCTCTTGTTAGTCTAGAAAATCAATATTTCAGGTTTTTTCTGGTCACTGAATCGAGTTGAACTCCAGTGCTTTCCCATGCCCCCCACCTCGTCACACAGCCTTAAACCAGTAGATTTGATTTAATCTTGGGGAACAGCTAGCAAGGACTGAGTGTTCCCAGTCCCCCATTTTGACTCTCCAGCTGTGCTCTTTCTCCTTGGGATTTCTTTGATTATTTGGGGGTATTTTGAGATTCCATAAGAGTATTAGGAGTAGTTCTTCTATTTCTTTGAAGAATATTATTGGTGTTTTGATATTGGGGTGCTCTGGTGGATGGTACTTGCTCCATAGTCCCGCCATGGAAGGTTACTGCTTTAAGGAAGCTCCCTGAAAACTATTCTGTGGTTCCTGCCACAGAAGGTCGCTGCACCAGACAGCTTCCTGAAAATTCTTCCGTGGTTCCGGCCACAGAAGGTCACTGCACCAAGCAGCTTCCTGATCAATAGTCTTCTCTCACGATAGCGACATGAAGTCTGATATAATAATTTGCAGAATAATTACACTTAATAATCTGCAGGGTTGGGGAGGAGATAGAGATGACAAATTCTCCCGTCCATCTGTAGCCAGCACATTGCCTTTAGAGAAACTTTAGACAAGGCATCATAAAAGTTAATCAAACACAGAAATCAACAATTACCATGGGTTACAGTAAAGAAGGTCAGTGAGGCAGGCATGCGGCAAGCTTGGAGGAAGAAGGGATTAACCATTACTGGCTGGAGACAACATCAAAGATTGCACCTTGAAGATTACCCCAGGTCCCTTGAAATGTCTGCTTGTGGATGAATCTCACCCAGCCAAATACCATGTATTCAAACTGGGCTGATCCAAGATGATAATCTCAGTGTGACCCTTAGATGATAATCTAAGATGACCCTCAACATTTTGATAAGAATTGCACTGAATCTATAGATTATTTGGGGGGAGTATAGACATTTTAACAAAATTAATTCTTATAGCCCATGAACCTGGGTTATCTTTCCATATTTTTGTGCATTCTTCAATTTCTTTCTTGACAGCTTTATAATTTTCATTGTAGAGATAATTCACTTTCCCGGTTAAATTTATTTCTAGGGTTTTTTTGTTTGGTTTGGTTGGTTTTAGTGGAGTTTTGGCTATCACTAATAGGATTGCTTCTGAATTTCTTTCTCAACAATTTTGTTATGCTATATTTAAAAGGTAATGAATTTTCCATGTTGATTTTGTAACTTACAACATAATTGAATTTATCAGTTCTACAGTTTTTGTTGTGTTGATGAAGGCTTTAGGTTTTTCTATATATTAAATCATGATGTCTATAAATAGGAATAATTTGAGCACCTCCCTTCCTATTTGGATGTCTTTTTCCCTCTTTCTCTCTCTTTTGCCTTATTGCTCTGGCTAAGACTTCCAATAATACACTGGAAAAATGTGGTGAAAGTAGACACATTTGTCTTATTACTGATCTTAGAGGAAACAATTTCAGCTTTCCCCCATTCAGTATGATGTAGACTGTAATTTGGCATAGGTAGCCTTTATTGTCTTCAGGCAGTTTCTTTCTCTACCTGAATTTTTAAGTATTTTTATCATGAAGAAATGTTAAATTTCACTAAATGATTTCTCTGGAGCTGTTGAGATGATCACATGGTTTTTATCCATCATTCTATTGATGTGATGTATTATGTTTATTGATTCGCATATGTTTAACCATTCTTGCACCCCTGGGATAAATCCCACTTGACCCTGGTGCATAACCTTTTCTGTGTACTGTTGGATTTAATTTGATGTTTGGGGTTTTGGGGGGTGTTGTTTGTTTTTTAAGAATGTTTGCATTATGTTCATCAAGGATATTGGCCTATAGTTTTTTGTTTTGCTTTGCTGTGGTGTTATTTTCTAGTTTCAATAAAAGGTGCTCTTCAAAAGTTTGGTAAACAGCAGTGAAGCTATTTATCTGGTTCTGAGCTTTTCTTTGTTGGGCGACTTTATTATTGATTTAATCTTACTACTTGTTATTGATCTGCTTAGATTTTCTGTGTCTTTATGGATCAGTTTGGCCTAGAAATTTATCAATTTCGCTTGGGTTTTCAAATTTGTTGAAATACAGTTGTTCATAATAGTCCCTAATGGTCCTTTCTATTTCTGTGGTATTAGTTTTTACATCTGATTCTTCATTTTTTATTTTATTTGTTTGAATCTTCCCTTTTTTCTCTCTTGATTAGTCTACCTAAAGATTTGTCAATTATATCTTTCAAAAAATCCAACTCTTCATTTTTTTTATCTTTTGAATTTTTTCAGTTTCTATTTTGTTTACTTCTGCCCTGATCTTTGTTATTTCTTATTTTCTATTAATTTGGGGCTTGATTTGCTCTTGCCTTTCTATTTCCTTGAGTTGCATTCTTTAGTTGTTTGAAATCTTTCTACTTTTTGATGTAGGGTCTTATTGCTATAAACTTTTCTCTTAGTACTGCTTTTGCTGTATCTCATAGTTTGATATGTTATGTTTTCATTTCATTTGTTTTGAGAAATTTTTAAATTTCCCTTTAATTTCCTCACTGATTCATTGGTCATTCAAGAAGGTTTAATTTCCATATATATACCATTTCTAAAGTTCTTTTTCTTGTTGATTTCTTGTTTTATTCCACTGTGATCAGAGAAAATAATTCTGTGATTTCAAGTTTTTTTAATTTGAAATTTGTTTTATGGCCTAACATATGACCTATCCTAGATAACATTCTATGTGCTGATTAAAAGAATGTGCATTCAGCAGCAGTTGAATGAAATGTTTTGTAAACATCTGTTAAGTCCACTTCATCTATAGTATAGTTAACTTTGATTTTTCTTTGTTGATATATTGGGGGGAGGAGTCTGGATGATCTGTCCTCTGATGGAAGTCCCCAACTATTTTTTTTTTTTTTTTTGCGGTACCGGGGATTGAACGCAGGGGTGTTCTACCGCCGCGCTACACCCCCGGCCCTATTTTTTTTTTATGCTTTATTTTTGAAACCGGGTCTCACGAAGTTGCAGAGGGCCTCACTAGGTAGAGAGAGAGAAAAAGAGAGAGAGAGAGAGAAAGAGAGAGAGAGGAGAGAGAGAGAGAAATCACACGCGCGCACATGTGCACTGAGGTTGGCCGCGAAACCGGATCCTCTGGTCTCCACCTCCCAAAGTACTGGGATTACAAGCGTGCACCACCACGCCTGGCTCCCAACTATTATTTATATTAGGGTCTATCTCTCCTTTTAGATCTAATGATATTTGCTTTATATAACTGGGTGTTTCTGCTTGGGATAGATGTGTAGATCTGTGTGTATGTGTGTGTGTGTGTGTGTGTGTGTGTGTGTGTGTTTACAATTGTTATTTTCCCTTGTTGAATTTAACCCTTTATCATTATATAGTGACTTTCTTTGTCTTTTTTAAATAGTTTTTTACTTAAAATCTATTTTATCTATTAAAAGTATCGCTACTCCTGCTCACCTTTGGTTTCTGTTTGCATAGTCTATCTTTTTCTAGCCCTTCACTTTCATTGTAAGTGTGTCTTTACTGGTGAAGTAAGTTTCTTATAGACAGCATATTATTGGGTCTAGATTGTGTGTGTGTGTGTGTGTGTGTGTGTGTGTGTGTGTGTGTGTGTTTAATACACTCATCTAGTCTATATCTTTTCATTTGGGGATTTAGTCCATTCACATTCAAGGTTATTGATTTTTTTTTTTTTTGCGGTACTGTGGATTGAACCCAGGGGTGTTCTACCTCTGAGCTACACCCCCGGCCCTATTTTTTATCCTTTATTTTGAAACCAGGTCTCATGAAGTTGCGGAGGGCCTCACTAAGTAGCTGAGGCTGGCCGCGAACCAAGATCCTCCAGTCTCTGCCGCCCAAGTACTGGGATTACAAGCGTGCGCCACCACGCCCGGCTTCAAGGTTATTGTTGATAAGTAAAGACATACTCCTCGCATTCTGCTAATTTTTTCTGGTTGTGTTGTATATCCTTTGTTCCTTTCTCATTTATTGTTCATCTTTGTGCTTTGATGCACGATAAAGTCTGATTCTCTTTTCTTTCTCTCTTGTGTATACACTCTACTAGCAATTTTTGTACTTTCATCCATTTTCATCATGGTAATTGTTATTCTTTTGCTTCTAGCATAGGATTCCCTAAAACATTTCTTGTAGTCTCCTGGTGATGAATTCTCTCAAGTTTTTGTTTGTCTTGAAAAGTTTTTATTTCTTCCTCATTCCCAAAGGATAGCTTTGCTATTCTAAGTTGTCAGGGTTTTTTTTATTTTGGGGGACAAGAGTTACAGACATATATATTGCCCAGAGTGAAGCCAGATCTAGAGCTTTTAGGAACCAAAACATACCCTGTCATGGATTTCATTGTATGACACAGGCATGGGGAAAACCTGTACAGTTGACAATGCTTCGTTAGTCTGTGAGGCATGGGTGACACTAACTCAAATTTATTCAGGTGGCCACTTTGTCTCCCCATGGCAGGCAAACACCCCAATCACCACCACTGTTTATCCCCTTTTTACCCCTAGGATACCAGAGAATTAACCCTTGAATAACTGCTGAGTAAAGACAGGAGGAGAAAAAAAAAACCCAAAAATATAGAGACCTAGAAAGCCTCTAGTTAGACAAAACAAAAATAAACCAGAACAGAATTTGTGAAAATCCACGAGTTTAAAAAAGAAAAAAAAAAAGAAAGGCTATCATAGTTCCAGTAATAAAAAGCTATATTTTGCTGTAAATTCATCTTGTATTTTTCTTCTTTCCAGGGAGGGGTTAGAATGCAGAGCCCTAGACCCTAGAATTGGCTTTTAGAGTGTAAGAGAACAAACCACATTAGAAATTAGAATTATCTTACAAGCTTTTACAAGAAACATTTAAACTAGAGCATCTATCCACCCAGGGCAGAAGTCAGCTTGACTAGCAGCAGCAGAGGCCTAGGTGTGAGATGTTATCAGTCATACCATGAGAGGGGCCGCTCACCACTTCCAGAGGTAGCCTGGAGATGGGCCCAGAGGAGTGGCTTTAAGGCTGACACCTCCCTTCTCATACACATTAAATTTGGAGAGCTTCCCTTTGTTCTCTTTCCTGCAACACCATGACGGGTGGAGGCTTAACACCCCCCCCACACACACACCACTGTGGCCAGAAACAATCCAATGGTAGCTCTCCCAAATCTTTTAGAGAATCAAGCAGCTCAGTTTTGACTACCTTTTCCAAGCAAGGTAACCTGAGCCTAGGAAGCATTTCTGCTACAGCCAGTCATTCGTATGTAAAGTCAGCTAGGTTAGAAGTGGCTTTTTTTATTGTAGCCAGGACTTGACTGGGGTCCCTGCTCCAGAGTCCCAGCCCAGGGATCAAATTGATCCGAATGCCTCTTCAACTCACATGGCTGCCTCTGCACAGACACAGAAAATTAAGAAACAGCATCATCCTGGAGCTTTTAGCCAGACCAAATCTTCATGTTAGCTACTGTACTAGCAGCGTCGGCAGTGGCGCAGCACGGCTCAGCTCCTCACGGCCTCTGAGTTTAAAGACTCTCGCCAGGCCTCAAAGGACAGCATCAGCTGCCACCCGTTGCCATTTGAATATGCATGGTGTGGGGAATTTCCCTTGCTACCCTTGAAAGGGGAGCCATGGCAAATAGGGCAGACCGAGTTTATGGTCTTTTGGTCCATGAAAGTGAAAGACAGGAATTTTACAGACACACACACTCACACACACACACACACACACACACACACATGCACACAAATAAAAACATTTAAAAACAGGGAGAAAAAAATAAAAACATTTTAGTGGACTTACCACGGTCGATGTCTCTAAAACCCTGTGTTGGGCACCAAAGATGTTACAGTTTGGGCGGTTGCGCCGTGGGTTCTTGTCCTCAGCCCATATAGAAATGATGAGCTGGAACAACCTTTAATTGCAATGCTTAAGCAAATTATTATTACAAGCAGACAGAGAGAGAAAGGGAGAGAAAAGGGGGAGGCAAAGCATCACACTGGGCATGACAGAGAGGTCGGAACCAAGGCTCTGCCCTTTCCTGAAAACTCTCATCTTAAATAGGGTTTCTGCTGCCTTTCTTATCTGGGATGCTATGCCAGCGGGGCAGTGGCTCACTTTTCCACCAAATGCAGGTGCAGACAGCCCACCCCGCATACCAAGGCCGAGTCACGGAGAAAGGGGAGGGGAAAGCACTGAGGAGTAGCAGGCAGGACTGCATATAATCTCTCTGTCCAAGTGCAGAAAAAGGGGCTCTATCTGTTTTTGCATTCTTGCTTTCTTCTCTGTACACGGACAAGCCAGTCTGACATCAAAAATCAGGGTTTAGCTCTGTGAGAAGATATGCGGTGTCTTTTAGCCCCCCTTTAAAGGGGGCTGTTAAGTTTCAAGGTCTGTAACTTTCTTATCTCATTGCCACGGTACTCAGCTTAGAGTATGGGACAGAATGAGTTCTGTAGGAAACTGCCTGTTTTAACCTTTTAAATGCCTGCTCTGCTTTGGGACAGGGCATGGTATGAAATCATCTACCTATAACTGGATCGATAATTATTATTACAACTTTTATATATAATATAAAAGTTATTAAAAATGTGTGGACTTTATTTCTGGAATTTTCCACTTAATATTTTTAGACTGTAGGTAACTGAAGCTGTGGGAAGTAGAATCGTGGGTAAGGAGGGACGTGGGACCCATCGTCCCTTCCTTCTTCCTATTCTCCCTTTGGAATGGGACTGCCTAGTCTAGGTCTGTCCCACCGTTGTGTTTTGGAGCCAGGTTACTTGTCTCATTTCCCAGAGTCACAGCTGGAAAGGAGTTTTGCCTCAGGAGAGATGATACCTTGAGTCTCATCCACATCTGGTTTAGGCCACATTTAGAGAGCTTAGACTAATGACTTTAGAGTTGATGCTAGAATAAGTTAAAACTTTTGAGGCTGTTGGAACAGAATTAATGCCTCTTGTATGTGAGAAGGATATGGGTGTGGGGGATCCAGGGAAAGAAGGCTACAGACTAAATGTGTGTGTCCCCCCAAATTCGTATCCAATGTGAAGGTACTAAGAGGCAGGGTCTGTCTTAGTCTGCTTATACTGTTGTAACAAAATACCTGAGACTGAATAATTTATAAAGAACAGGAATTTATTTTCTCATGGTTCTGGAGGCCAGAAGCCAAGGTGCGGGCAGGACTGTTTTCTGCTGAGGACTCTCTGTTTCCAAGATGGCGCCTTACCACTGAATCCCCAGAGAGTGGGAGCGCTGTGTCCTCCCATACAGAAGAGTCATGGGGCAAGAGGGCTCTCCCTTCATTCATCCTTAGGCTCTTCTATAAGATGCTCACGCTATTAGTGAGGGTGGGGCCTCATGACTCCATCACCTCAGTAGTGTCCAGTTGGGGATCAAGTTCCCATAGGAAGACCTTTGGGAGGTAGTTAGGTCATCGGAGCAGAGCCCTTACCCATGGGATCAGTGCCCTTGTAGGAAGAGTCAGGAGAGATGACTCATTCTCTGAGCCACAGGAGGACGCAATGATAAGAGGGCTGTTACTACAGCTCCAATTAGGTCGCAGGTGGTTAGGTTTAGAAGTGATAGGGTGGAGCCCCATGATGGAATTGGCGCCCTTAGAAGAGACCAGAGCCCCTCCCTCCCACCATGTGAGGATACAACAAGAAAGCAGCTGTTATCTGCAAGAGAGACTACCCCAAACCAAATCAGCCACCAATTTGACCTTGGACTTCCAGCCTCCGGGAACATGAGAAACTAATGTCCATTAGTTAAGCATCTGAGGTTTGTTAGAGCAGCCCAAGGAGATTGAGACGAGAACCAGGCATTCAGGTGTCATGGGCTGCTTTTGCTTTGTTATGAGAATAATTAGGATTTAGCAAGGTGTGGTGGTGCATACCTATGATCCCAGGATAAGAGCCTAAGAAGGAGGAGTTCGAAATCAAGCACATGATGGTCAAAAGTGTGGGTTCAAGCACCAGACCTCCTGGGTCTAAGCCCCTCTCCATCACTCATTCACTTCTGCTGTGTGACCGTGGGCAGGTATCAGACCCCTGTGTATCTCAGTTACCATATTAGACATGCACACATGTCAGAGGTTCCAATCCCCAGGTTGCACATCGGGGACTCAGCAGATGGCTGGCCTTTTAGCAGCCCCTCATGGCCATCAACATGACCATCATCACCACCACCACCCAGCCTTGGAGCTTCTGCAGTTCATGATTGTCACTGGGGTCCCTGGGCATGGAGGGCCACAACCTTAGGGGCAACCACCAGCACTGTGTTCTGGGGGCCCAGAAGAAAAGGCAGGACATGGCAAGAGGCAGAGCTAAGAGCTTGAGCTGGCCAAGAACAGCGAGCCCTTTCTTAGATTCAGATGTTCTTTCTTTCTTTCTTTCTTTCTTTCTTTCTTTCTTTCTTTCTTTGCTTTCTTTCTCTTTCTTTCTTTCTTTCTTTCTTTCCTTCCTTCCTTCTTTCTTTCTTTTCTTTCCTTCTTTCCTTTCTTCCTTCTTCTAATTACTTTCATAGCAAAAGCAGCCCATGACACCCTTTCTCTCCCCGCGTCCTTTACGCAGGGCAGTGGTGAAACCAAAGGGTCTGGATGACAGACTCAGGTGGCAGGACACCCTGGTGCAGGCGAGCAGGTCCATGGCCTGCAGCTTTACCCAAGGTGCTTGGCAGAGGCCTTGAGGCTCATTCGAGCCTGAGGGGACTGGGCCTGGGCTCATGCCCTCCACCCTGCAGGGAGGGAGGAGAATGGGAAGCGGAGCTGCTCCCCACAGGCTACAGACCCCACACTCTGAGAAGATCATGGGGCTTTCTGCCAACGCACAAACCAGATGTGCAGAAGCCTTGCAGATGTGGCCTACAAAGCCGGGCGTGGTGGCGCACGCTTGTAATCCCAGTACTTTGGGAGGCGGAGACCGGAGGATCCGGGTTCGTGGCTAGCCTCAGCTCTCTCTCTCTCTCTCTCTCTCTCTCTCTCTACTTAGTGAGGCCCTCTGCAACTTCGTGAGACCCGGTTTCAAAATAAAGTATAAAAAAATTAGGGCCGGGGGTGTAGCGCGGAGGTAGAACGCCCCTGGGTTCAATCCCCAGTACTGCAAAAAAAAAAAAGATGTGGCCTACAGAGCAACGCACAAGGCTGCCAGCGCAAAGATCAACTGGACAGAGGTCCACCTTTAGGAAAGGGTCTAAGTAGGCCTTGAAGATGGGTTAGATGCTGTTACGATTTGAGTTTGGAATGTCCCCAAAACGGCTCATGTTTTGAAAGCCGGTCCCCACTACAGCACTATTCAGAGGTGAAATAATTGAATCAGGGCTCTAATCTCACCAGTAGATAAACCCACTGAAGGATTCATCATCTGAATAGATTGGCTGGGTGGTAATTTAGGCAGGTGGGGCGTGGCTGGAGGAGCTAGGTTGCCGGGGGTGTGGCCTTGGGGACTCATCTGTCCGTGGTCACCTCCTGCTGCTCTCTCTGATTCCAGCTACCACTGAGTGGAGCTCGGCTTCCCTTCACCACACCATGCTGCCATGATGTCTGCCTTGAATTCAGCCAACAATAGACTGTACCTCTGGAACCGTGAGCCAAACAAACTTTTCCTCCTCTGTGTTGTTCATGTCAGGTATTTAGGCCACAGGGACGGAAAAGTCTACTAAGGCCGTAGTGAAGAGGTCGAGACTGAGTGGCAGCATCCCGGTTGTAGGCTGCAGCTAGAACAAAGGTTTGGAGGCTGGAAGGAGGGGGCTTCCTGGGAGCCACAGTCAAGTTGGTTGCTTTGGCAGGTTTGTATGTAAACCATTTTGGGGGCACAGAGCTAAATCGGACAGGGAGACTCAGTCTGGTGAAGGAGACTGAGCCAGAAATGCAGGTACCTGGCACGCCGCGGTTAAACGCATCTGCCACGTGTGCCCTCATTAATTCACCCTGAAAGACTGAAAATACCCACCTCCCCGAACGCCTGCTCTCCCCAATGGTCTCTGGGCTCCCGCATTATCGAGAAGGCCTTTGGCCAAAAGCAATACAACTAGATGCACGATCGAATGTTCTGGCACTTGGGTGGGCAGCAGAGTATCACAGCCTCTGCCCAGAGGCGGACCCAGCCAACCAGCCATCAATGCATACACCACAGAGGCTCAGAGGACCCCCCAGCAGCAGATAATCAATGCCCCGGCCCTCCTCACCAGCTCTGGAAAGCAGGTGAGCATTTGTTCATTTGACCAAACATCAGCCTTCTGTGTTTGGTTTTTCTTGGGTAGTTTCAAGGCAAAGCTTAAAATCTATGTGGATCCTCAGAACAGAAACTCATGCCACTTAGCAGTGCACAGGGCCAGCAGGGGAGGGGACAGAGGCGAGGCCATTGGGGCTCCTAGGACCCAGCTGTCACCTACCTGCACCCCGGCGAGCGCCCTGCACCAGGATCTCCCACTGCCCTCCTTGGCCCATGCATGTGAAGGTACTCCACCATGTCCCCCTCCAGCTCCAGGAGAACACAAGTGGCCGGAAACGAAGGACAGCAATCCCTTCCCCGAGTCGCTATGACCAAGGCCACAGCGCTACTCTTTGGAGCCTGGGGCCGACCTGGTACTTGTGGTGAATAAATAAGCGGGTATAATAAGGGCACTGTGCATAGCTTTCAGTTAGAACAGTGTTCAGCTGCCACTAACCAGTCCCCACCTGAAGGTCACTTGGGGGCGTGGCTGTCACATCAGGTGAGGCTGCAGGCCAGGAGGTCAGGGCTGCTGGGCCAGTGGCACGGTGTCCATGGTCCCCAGGCTCCTTGTCAGAGGCTGTGGCAGGACCTGAGAAGGCCTCGTGATCCCAGGAAGGCCCCGGGGTCACCTCCTCACTCCAGTGGGAGGAGGAGGGCAAACAGGTGCCTGCCAGCCAGACTGGTCCCTTCAGGCGCTATCCTGGGACATCTTTCATACCCGCTGTCCCCACTTTTGGTAAGGGAAGACCCACAGGGACCAGGCACAAGCTGGACAGCCCAGCCAGCGAGAGAGCGGGTAGTGATCCTGGGGCAAGATGGCCACCCGCTTCTGTAGGCCAACCTCTTCCTCTCCTCCCTCCTCCCTGGGGGCCTGCCTTCAACTTCTGGAGCTTTGTGGGACTTCTGGGACTCTGACTCCCTCTTCCCATTTTCCTAGTCCTGGGCCCAAGAGGAAATCTGATTGGTCCACTCGTTTTTCACATGCCACGCCCTGCCACATGGATTGGCTGCCCTCCAAGTGAGTGTGCATCCTGGACCAATCAGCTGGAGCTGTGCGCTGGTGGGTGGTCACATGGTTTTCTGGGGCTGGGGGCATGGCCAACATAATCAGGGTGTCTCTCAAAGAAGGTGGAGTCGGTATCAAGAACCCCTTGTTGAGAGAGAGGATTAACGTGCTGCGGATACAGCAGTGTAGTGCCCACCCCATGCTGCCTTGGGCAAACTACTTGACCTTTCTGTGTTTGCATTTCCTGCTCTGTGAAATGGGGTAATAATCGCTTCCATCCCATAAGGTTGAAGATTGAATGAGGAAACTCAGGTCTTTGTGCCCGAGTGTAGTGAAGGCTCAGTAAAAGCTGGCTTGTTATTATTAAGATTAATATTATTGAGCCGGGCGTGGTGGCGCACACTTGTAATCCCAGTACTTGGGAGGCTGAGAGCGGAGGATCCGGGTTCTCTGCCAGCCTCAGCTACTTAGTGAGGCCCTCCGCAACTTGGTGAGACCCTGTTTCAAAATAAAGAATAAAAAAATAGGACTGGGGGTGTAGCATGGAGGTAGAATGCCCCTGGGTTCAATTCCCTGTACCGCAAAAAAAAAAAAATTAATATTGTTGTTGTTGTTGCTGGAAAGATTGGCCTGACACCTGTCCCCGTCTTGGGTGGCCTCCAGGACCCTCCAGTCTTTGGACACCCAACCATTTCCCAGTCTCCCCTGGGCTCCACCGCATAAAGGCTATGTTTCGGGGGGTGTCTCTGCGGGGGAAGGGGAGGATAGTGAAAATCTGTGATTATTGCTCGCTCTGTCGCTCGCCTGCAGGCTCAGCAGAAGAGAAAGCGCCGTCTAGCCCACCTAGCAATTACCCGCAGTGACTGGCAATCGGCCAGATGTGCAGGTGGGGGAGGGGCTGGGAGGAAAAGCGCTGATCTGTCCTCCCTCTGCAGAGCGTGGCCAAGGAGAGGGTCTTTTTTGGAGGTTGCCCGGTCCCATCTTCCCCTTGCCCACACCTTTCCAGTCCTCAGGCTCTTAGAATAAAGATGGAAGGTCCCAGGAGGCCTCCGAGGCCCTGCCCCATCGCTCCTTGCCGGGCACAGGTCCCTGCCACCCTTCCTGCCTTCTCTGGGCTCCAGCCGCCTTGGCTCTCCACCCAGCTCTCTTCTGCTCAAGGGCTTCGCAAGGGCTGCTCCCTGCCCAGACGCTGTTCCTCTGCCCCTTGCCTAACTCTGACTCCTTTGGCTCCTGCTTGAATGTCTCTGCCTGAGTCATCTTCCAGAGGCTTCTTCAACCCCATCCACATGAGTGGTGTCTCCAGCCCAGAGCGCCTCAGAGCCAAATCCTCATCCGTCCACACCAGGGAACGCCTGCAGGGCAGTGATCGGCTTTGGACGCCCCCAGTTCTCTTGGGCAGTTGGCCATGAGCTGGAGGGTCAAGGGCGGGCAGGACCCGGTGGGAACCCCCTCCCCCCCAGCCAGCCCTTTCCTCTCCGCCGGCACCGGCACCGGTCCACAGGTCTGGCTTCAGCTGCAGCCTCCTGCTGCCGCCAAAGGGCAAAGTTTTACTAACGAGGATCCTTTCTCTGCGCTCAGGCTGGAGCTCGTGTCTGAGCTAATTAATTTTCAGGTTCCACATGAACGCAGAGCTGAAAATTAGCACTTACAGAAAGGTGGTCCCTGCCATTCCCCTAAGTTCACAGGGGGGGCTGGAGCTCACAGCTCCTGGCTGGAGAGCCAGCGGGGGCTGCGTCCTCTCGCCCCTCCAGGACGGCCTTCCCTAGGGGCTAGAGGAGGCAGGGAGAGCTAAGCATGAGGCCACAGGCGCCCCCAGCATCACAATGGGTCCTGGGCTCACAGCCCTCCATGGGTCCCTGGAGATTCACAGCCTTAAGCGGTCTCTGCCCCTCTCAGCTGAGCTGGACTTCAGCTCCTTGGTGGCTGGGCCAGGTCAGTCTCATTTCTTGTCCCCAGCGGCATCCAACATAGTCTTGTTTACTGAGTTTTTCCTGTGGCCTGGAATGTGGTAGAAATTGCTGCAAACCTTGGGCAAAGCTGAGAGATCCCTCTTCCCCTCCCAGCTCGGCCCTCATGAGCACTATACCCAGAGTCCTGGGTGCCACTGCAGAACGGAGATGGCTCTAGCCGCCCCCAGGCCATGAGGCTCAGCCCAGATCTTGATGGTGGCTCTGACGGCAGTGACAGTGCTCCCGTGCTCATTGTGGGTGACACTGAGTGACCTGAATGCACCCCTGGGACCTTCTGAAAGGCACACAGATCTAGAGAGAGCTGGAGAAATCCTTTATTTTGAGTAAATTGAGCATGGACCTCGGCGCTGGACGGGGATTTGCATGGACGCTTGCAAAGCCCTCGAGCTTGGGTCTCATGGAGCTGGGAGCAAATCCCAACTTCCCTTTCTGCCTCCTGTGCTTCGGATGTCCCCTCTGGAAAATAAGGTGACCACCAGACCCAAATCCCTCATCCACTGCACTCAGGTCTAGATATCTTTTGGAATTTCTAATCATTTTGCTTCACAAAGGCCTATGGGTGCCGGTACCAGCCAGCACATCGCACCCAGCAGGGGCTGGGGCAGCAACTCGTCCTCAGATATTGTGACTCCACGGTGCCTGTGTGCATAGTCACCGCGACGGGTCAATAAGGGCCAAAAATAGCCTCTGTCCAATCCCAAATCGCGCCGGGCCGGGCTGCAGCGTGGGGAAGCGTGGTCAGCTGTCAGAGCTCCGTGGGTTGGGAGTGAGGTTAAGGCTGTCCTGGGGCTTCACGGCAACCGCGTGCTGAGCAGCCGGCAGGCTGGCACGAGCTGTTCTGTGTCACCATCAGTTTTCTGGGTGCAGTGACGGGGCAGCGTTTAGCGGGGAGCGCCGGCTCCTGCTGCCCTCCCTCCGAGGGGAGGCCACGGGTTGTCAGGCTCTTGGAAGGCTTTGTTGGTACCCAGTGAGATGGTGTCCCTGTCTGCTGTGGACTCAGAGTCCTTTTCACAATGATGACACAAGCCAAGACGTCATAACACCCCTCCAGTCTCCTTTCAGAAAGGGAAAAGGAGACCCAACTACCCCGTGCTTCCCGCCCCACCACGGCAGAGCGCCTGGTCAGAGCCACAGCTTAGAGCCCGCCGTGGCGTGGAAGGCTCTGGCGGCCAGTGAAGCGCAGCCCTCTCCCCCGAAGGCCCTGCAGCCTCTCTCCCCAGATGGCTGGGACGGGAGGCTGCCTCGGCTCCCAGAGGGCAGAGATGCCATTCAAATAGGAGCGGCCATGCCCGTGGACTAAGAGCAGGATGCACACGCCTATCAAGGCCCCATTCACGGCCCTGGAGCCCGTTTCTGCGCCTGCACATCCTCCCGGGCAGCCAGGGGGGCGGCCCCCACCTCTGAATGGGCCCCATTCATGCCACCCGGCAGCGACCCCTCAGGACACTAGCCTCCCATCCCGAGCACGTGCCGAGCTGGCCGGGCACAAGCCGGCACGCATATTAAAACTCCTCTCGGTTGGCACAACAGAGTTCTTGTCTCGCTTTCCAATAAACAGTGTTATTTTAGGAAGGCTCCCAGACAAACGAGGCTTCCGAGAAGCCCACCCTCCGGGGGAGGGGCCTTGGCTTTTAGCTCAAAGTCTGCGAATTCTGGACCAAAGTCTTTAGGGCTCCCTCTTACTAGTAAGGGGGTACATTGATGCATTGGGTGCGCAAGTAGGAAGGTGAGTAGTTTGAGGGACCCACGTGCTCCTGGCAGCCTTCTCACCCTCCCAGGCACCGACCTGCCCACCCAGCCTGCCCCTCCCCAGGTTCCCAGGGGAGTCAGCATCGCTCACTCCGGTCTCCTAGGGGTGGGGGATCTTCCCAATGGCATTGGCCAATGGGAGCCCGGAGCCCGTGGAGAAGTGCCTCTCCCCCCACTGCCTAGATGTGTGCTCCATGCTGTATTTTCACGCAGCCTCCCCGAAGTCATTCAGGGGACAAGACCAGCCATGCTTCTCCCACACCCCCACGGACACACCCCCACCACCCCTCTCCCTCGCTCCCGCTTTTGGGAATGACATCCCAACAGAGCTTAGCCAGGGAGCCGTTGCCAGGCTCCCGTTCTCCAGGAGTCCTGGGCTAAAACAGGCAGTGTCCCCACACCCCTCCAGATAGATACTGAGATAGATGATAGATAGATAGATAGATAGATAGATAGATGATAGATAGACAGATGATAGATAGATAGATGATAGGTAGATAGATGATAGATAGATGATAGATAGATAGATAGATAGATAGATGATAGATCTACAGAAGACAGATGGATAGATGGGTAGGAACCAGGCATGGTGGCACATACCTGTAGTCTCAGAATTTGAGAGGCTGAGACAGGAGGATCGAAGGTTCAAGGACAGCCTCAGCAATGTAGTGAGGCTTTCACCAACCTAGTGAGACCCTGTTTCCAAAACAAAAAAATAAAAAGGTCTGGGTGTGTAACTCAGAGGTAGAATGCCCCTGAGTTCAATCTCCAGGACAGATAGACAGAAAGAAAGATAGGTAGACAGATGATAGGTAGATGCATAGATAGGCAAGTAGAAAGATGATAGATAAATTGATAGATGATAGATAGGTGATAGATAGATAGATAGATAGATAGATAGATAGATAGATAGATAGATAGATTATAGGTAGGTAGGTAGATGATAGGTAGGTAGATAGATAGATGATAGAAAGATAGGGAGGTAAGTTGACAATAGGTAGGTGGATAAATGGTAGAGATATGTGATGGGTACACAGATGACAGGTAGGTGACTGGTAGATGACAGGTAGATGACTGGTAGGTAGGCAAGTGGATAGATGGGTGGATGAATGAATAGGCAGGTAGATAAATAGATAGGTATGTAGATAGGTAGATAAATGATTGATAGGGAGTTAGGTAGGCAGATAATAGGTAGATAGATGATAGATATACAATAAATAGATATGTAGGGAGATACATAAATAGATAATACATAGGTAGGCAGATAGATACATGATATATAAGTAGATAAATAGATAGATATGTAGATAGATGGGTAGAGAGATGATAGGTAGAGAGATGATAGATCCATAATCAATAGACAAGTAGGTAGATAGATAGATGGGTAGATAGGTAGATGTATGGTAGGTAGATAGATAAGTAGATAAACAGATAGATAATAGATAAGTAGGCAGGTAGATGGGCAGATAAATGATAGATAGGTAGAGACATGATAAATAGATAATGGATGGATGGATGGATATATAGGTAGGTAATCAATAAGCAGGTAGATAGATGGGTAGATAGATGATAGGTAGATAAGCAGATAGATAATAGGTGGGTAGGCAGATGGGTAGATAGATAAATGATAGATATAAAGATGATTGATAGATAATTAATAGACAGATGGATAGATATATAGATAGATGATAGATAGATAGGTATATAGATGGATAGATATGTAGATAAGTAGGTAGAAATATGATAGAACCATAGATCCATAGATAGGTAGAGGTTAGATCGATGGGTATATATCTAAGTAGATACATACACAGATTGATGGATTGATGATAGATAGTAGGTAGGCAGGTGGATAGATGGATGGAGAGGTAGATGATAGATTAGTAGGAAGGTAGATAGACAGGTAGATATGTAGATAGATGGGTGAACAGAGAGGTAGGTAGGTAGGTAGATGATAGATGGTAGGTAGATAGGTGATAGCAAGATGGATAATACATAGGTAGGTGGATAGATGGATAGAGAGATTATAGGTAGAAAGATGATTGATAGATAATAGGCAAGTGCATGGATACTTAGGTAGGTGATAGGTAGGTAGGTAGATGATAGATACATAGATTGGTTGATAGATACATAGGTAGATAGATGATAGATTGATAGATAGGCCTCTGTGTGTGTACATATGTATGCATGCATATACATAGGTAGATCCTACATGACTTCTTTCTCTTTCATCCCCTCTAGCTGCACAAGGATGACTGTAAAAGGAGGTAAACACCCTTCCATTCACCATTCCCTCCATCCTGCCCACCAGAGTGGAATCTGCTGTATTCAGCAACCTGTTCTGCATGGGCACCTGCCAGCTAGAAGAGTCCCTGCACAGGAGGCCAGTGCCCCAGGCCACCTCGCCTGGGACACCAGCTGTGGGTCAGAAGGGCCGGCCACCCCCCATTTCCACCACATGCTGGAAGGACTCTCGGGGCTCACTGAGCACTGTTGCTCACAGTTAGGGTTTGTCACAGCCCAGGTGAGGGTTAGAATCAGCCAGGGGAGGGTCCCAGGTGTCCTCTCCCAGGGCAGCGTGCACAGCCGTGCTAGCTGGCCTTGCAGTGAGGCCTGGGAACCGCCAAGTAGGGGAAGCCACCCGGCCTTGGCATCTGGTTCTAGTCTTTACTGGAGGTCTCTGTGGTCCAGTGTCTGCCTGGTTGGCGTCCGTCTCCAGCCCCTCTGGACGTCAAGTTGATACCATGTGATGCGAAGCCCCCACTCCAAGTGTGAGAGTGGCCCTCGGCCCCAGGGGACAGAGACAGGCTCAGGAGGGAGAAGTTCCACGAGTCCGAGATCACCTCCCAGGGCGAGGGCCAAGGTCAGAACTCTTTTGGGGCGAGGCTAAATTCTTTCCTACACTAACCAATCGAAAATGACGCCGCTGTGCCAGTGTGTGTCTGCTGACCATCAGCCAGTGGGCCTGCGGAAGCTTCTGGATGTTTCAGGAAGAGCGGACACATCTAGAGGTGCTGGGGGTGCCCTCCCCAAAATGGCAAGTCCCGTCCGTCTTCTGCAGTCGGATCCGTGCTGCCGGCTTCCGCTCAGTCCCGCTGTCCTGGCCATGTGTGCGGCCCAGTCTCCAGACAGCCACGCAGTCAGCAGGGGTGGTGACCGAGCCAGGCCGGCTGGCAGAGTCATGGGAGATTTCTTGGGATGCGGTACAGGCCGTTCTGTGGCAGACAGGCGATATCCTGGGCCAATTCTGACTCAGGAGCCGTCGCATAAATCCTTTGCCAAAATATCACCATCGACGGCCACTGTGGATCACGGCTGACTCCCCATGATGACAAGATGACCTAGTACCGAGCAAAGCCGCGTGCCTGCTCTGCTACTGCCCCAGGACGGAGGCCTCCCTCCACAGGGACCTTGGGGACCCACGTGCTCGGGGCTGGGGTGCTGGGCCTGAATGGTTTAAAGTAGACTTTTAATATGGGGATTGGCTAATGTTTTTTGTTTTCTTTTGTTTTCCCTCAGAATTTTTAAAAATTGTAGCAAAAAAAAAAAAAAAATGTCAGGCATGGTGGCGCACGCTTGTAATCCCAGTACTTGGGAGGCTGAGACAGGAGGATCACAGGTTCGCCGCCAGCTCAGCTACTTAGTGAGGCCCTCTGCAACTTAGTGAGACCCTGTTTCAAAAATAAAGAATAAAAAATAGGGCTGGGGTTGTAGCTGGGGAGGTAGAATGCCCCTGGGTTCAATCCCTTGTACCGCAAAAAAAAAAAAAATACATAACATAAACTATACATTTTGACCACTTTTAAGTGCATTGTTCAGTGTCATTAAACTCACTGAAGATGCGCAAACATCGCCTCCATCCGTCTCCAGAACTTTCTCGTTTTCCCAGACTGAAAGTCTCCCCATTAAATGACAGCCCTCCCCATGGCCCCCAGCCCCTGGCAACCACCCTCCTACTTCCCGTCTATGGATTTGTCTCCTCTAGGGACCTCTTATCAAAGTGGGATCACACAGGACTTGCCTTCTTGTGACTGGCCTAGTTCACTGTGTAATACCATCGAGATTCATCCATGTGGTAGCAGATGTCAGGACTTCCTTTTTCAGGCTAAATAATATTCCATTGCATAGACAGACCACATCTCCTGCATCCCTCAAGGGACATATGGGTTGTTTCTACCTTTTGGTTTGGGGGGTGTGCAAATATCTTTTCAACATCCTGCTTTCAATTTTATGGGGTATATTTCTAGAAATGGAGTTGCTGAACTAAATGATGATTCTATGTTAAATTTTGGGGGGGCTTTGGGAAAGGATTTGGAAGAATAGTTTGGGATGGGTGGACACAGCAAGGGGAGGGTCCTAAAGTAGGTCTCGATGAATCAACCATTGTTTGGTGGTGAGCAATTGTCCCCTTGAGAGATCCACTGACCCTGCGGGTTGGTCCCTCTGGGCTCCCATCGTCCTGTGAAGGGGGTGGTTTGAACAACCTAGTGTGCATACAACTTGGCTTTCACATACCACACTGTGGCAGGCAGACTCTAAGACAACAGCAGGGACCAGACCTGCCAGTGTCCACACCCCTGTGTCACGCCCATTGTCATAGTTTGGATATAAAATGTCCCCCAGAGAAGCTCATGTGTTAGGTCATGCAGTCCGGTTGGAGCTGGCTCATGGCTGGAGGAGTTGGATCGCTGGGACATGGTCTAGGGGACTATTTCTGTCCCCGGCCCCCTCCCGTCTCTCTGCTTCCTGGCCTCCATGAGGTGAGAGCAGTTTTCCTCCGCCACGCCCTGCTGCGGAGCTGTTTCTGCCATGGAGCAGGCCAACCACGGACTGACCCCTGAAACTGTGAGACCCAAATAAACCTTTCTTCCTCTAAGTTGTGCTTGTCAGGTATTTTGGTCACAGAGATGGAAAAGCAAATTAAATTAAAACACCCATTAAAATACACCCCAGGGACAGGTGTGTCTAGAACAAAGGAGGAAGCAAGTCTCTGGTTAACAGCCCTGTGTCCTGGGCTGGAACATGCTAGAACAAGTGGCCACGCCAGGCTGATGTAGTGCGCTTAGCTCTTGGTCCTGAGAGTTAGCTCTGCAGCTGCGAGTGGAATCCATTCCCATTCCCCTCCTTCTAGGTGGAACCGGGGAGGGCCCGCCTTGCCAAAATCCTGCTCCTAAGTGCTGCCCCTATGGGGCCCCGGGGCCTCTGCAGGCCCAAGCCCTCCCTCTCACACCTCCACACCTTTCCACACACCATTCCTCTGCCTGGCCTGCCCTGCCTCCCGCCCTCACCCTGCAAATGTCCAGTCCTTGTTGAAGTGTCCAGCAAATCTCATCTTCCACCCTCTGCCCCCGCCAGTCAGCAGGGGCAGGGCCCCAGCTCCTCCAGGGGTGCACCCCCACTCCACACTTGGAGCTATGGCGTGGGCACCTCTGAAGCTGGGCCGCCCAGCCTCTGCCCCGCATTCTCAGTCCCCATTGCGGGAGCTGGCAGAGAGTAGCTGCTCAATAAATATTAAATGAAGGAATTAATGAATGAGGCCCTAATGAAAAGCTAAAAATGCACCGCCGCTCCCGGGGCCTGACCCATTTTCTGCGCCTTCCCCAGCTGCTCGGGAAAGCAGTCTCCATTCCCCGGACGCGCAGAACCTTCGCATCAATGGACCTCTGATTGTGCTGGGCCTGGAGGACCGGGAGGGGCGGACGTGCCTCTCACACGTCTCGCTCCAGGCTGGGGGAGGTCCTGGGGCTTTGGGGTCAACCTGCCCCTCACCTCTATGTCGAGCCTCAGTTTCCTCAACTGTAAAGCAGGGTACATTGCTGGCGAGGGTGAACTAGATCAGGGCAGCACCGTAAACAGTGTAGGCGTCGTGGGCCACACCGACTCTGCCTCGAGCCGGCCAGGCTGTGCTACGCAGACTCTCTGGACACTGGCCTTTGGATTTCACGATTCACGAAATATTATGCTGCTATGTTCCCAGGCACTTAAGAGCATAAAAACCACTCGTAGTCTGCAGGATTGACAGAGCAGGCGGCGGGCTGGGCTTGGCCCTCTGGCCACGGCTCGCTCCCCCTGCGCTAGGTTGTAGGAGGCTCCCCAAAAGCGAGCCTGTTTGTGGAGTCATCGTGTATTTCTGGCCATTGCTTCCCAAAGGAGGCACATGTATGGACACCACAGTAATTCTTTTCTTTAGTCCTTTACTCGACAGGCAACATTTCTTTTCTTTTTTTTTTTTTTTTTTGCGGTACCGGGGATTGAACCCAGGGGCGTTCTACCTCCGCGCTACACCCCCGGCCCTATTTTTTATACTTTATTTTGAAACCGGGTCTCACGAAGTTGCGGAGGGCCTCACTAAGTAGAGAGAGAGAGAGAGACAGGGAGAGAGAGAGAAAAAAAAGAGAGAGAGAGAGAGAGAAAGAGCTGAGGCTGGCTACGAACCCGGATCCTCCGGTCTCTGCCTCCCAAAGTACTGGGATTACAAGCGTGCACCACCACGCCCGGCTCATTTCTTTTTAATTTAATTAATTAATTTTGTGGTACTGCGAATGGGACCCAGGGGTGTTCTACCTCTGATCTATACCCCAGTCCTATTTGGTTTTTATTATGAAACAGGCTCTCACTAAGTTTCTGAAGGCCACACTAAGTTGCCAAGGCTGGCCTCAAACCTATGATCCTCCTGTCTCAGCCTCCCAACCACCTGGATTACAGGCATGTGCCACCAAGCTCAGCAACATGTGACATTTCTTTTTTTTTTTTTTTTGCGGTACCGGGGATTGAACCCAGGGGCGTTCTACCTCCGTGCTACGCCCCTGGCCCTACTTTTTATACTTTATTTTGAAACCGGGTCTCACTAAGTTACAGAGGGCCTCACTAAGTAGCTGAGGCTGGCTGCGAACCCGGATCCTCCGGTCTCAGCCTCCCAAGTACTGGGATTACAAGCATGCGCCACCACACCTGGCTAACGTGACATTTCTTAGGTACCTAGTACATTTCTAGCAGCAGGGCATCTAGAGATGACGCTGGTTGCTGGGATGGTAGTGAGCTCCCCAGTCCTAGGGAGGATGCATGCAGAGTGGAATGACTGAGCAGGAAAGCTGGAGAGAGAACTTAGGCACCAGGTGGGGGATGTAAGAAAGTGTCCCCCAGGCACTAGAGTAGGGACTGAGTGCAGGCCTCTGGGCTCAAGTAGACCTGGGGGCTGGGTTCCACTTTCTCCCTCCCCAGCCCACCCTCAGCCCGGAGCCAGCACAGAAACCCTCACCCAGAGTGTAAACAAGTACCCAGTGTGCCCAGTAGCCCCTGGTGTGGGGACATCGGATACCGACACTTGCAAGTTCCCATCACAGACAGGTCCCATATACCATAGGTGCTCAGTAAATGCAGCATCTTGCCACCACACTCTCTTGGTTGCCCAGGCCAGGCAACTCTGATGGACGCCCATGAGGTACCTCCCCTTTCTCTGGCCAACTGAAACTCGACTGTCCACAGTTGACCCCAGCCCCACTCTGAGAATGGCCACGACTGGCCTCAGCCAATCAGCATGTCCCGCTCTCTGCACAGCGATGGGTCAGAGGTGGCGTGTGGTCCAGGGCTAGCCAACAGGAGAGGCGACTTCAGGGTTTCTTTAGTGTTACTGAAGTGGCTGTCCACCCCAGAACGGGGTAGTGGGGAGCGCTAGGGGATGAGTTTGCAGGGGGCAGGAGGCTGGTGGAGACATCATTCAAAGCTCACAGGAGAAGGGAGGCAGGGGACAGCTGGGTCCGTGTTGATAATCTTTTTAGCTGCTAGATCGAGCCTTACCTGAAGCTTCTAAATGTTTTGGTTACATAAGACAATAAATTCCCTTTATGTTGAAGCCACCAGGAGTTGGGGTTTTTTGTTTGTTTTTGTCCTTTGCAACCTAAAGAGCTCTAGAAAATAAAGCATCTCTCCTCGTTGCTTGAGACCCAAAGACAGAGACACAAAATACAGGATTCAAGCTGGGCATGTTGGCACACGCCTGTACTTCCACACAGAGACTTGAGAAGTTGAGACAGGAGGACCACAGGTCCACTGCTACCCTCAGCCACTTAGCAAGATCTTCAGCATCTTAGCAAGGCCCTATTTTAAAATAAAAAAGGGCTGGGGGTATAGTTCAGTGGTAGAACGGTCCTGCATTCAATCCCCAATACAAAAATAAAAAAAACCAGGAGCCACAGAGTGGACATATAGAGCAAGGTCCTTCCTGGCCGGGGCCACTGGACACTGTGCACAGCCAAGGCGGGAGCCTCAGGTGTGCCACCATCCCCAGAGGCAAGGTGTGGTAGGAAAAGGGGATGCCACCAGTCCACAGGGGCCCACGCAGCTGGCACACCAAGCACCCCAGGGGCTTGGTGACATGGCTTGCAGGCTCATCCTGTGAGGTCCCTCCCAGGGGAGGCGGAGGCGGAGGAGAGAGGTGCATGGGCGGGGAGCCTGGGCTTCGCAGGAGCTCAGCCATCTCCAACTTTGCACAAGTCAGTTAACGTGTGCACCTCCAGAGATGGCGGCAAGGAGGCCGGCGAGCGCTGTGGGCTTTTGCTCTTCTACCAGTAATAATGAAATCCGTGACCTGTTCAGCATTTAACGTGCAGACCACCTGGTGCACCCAAAGGGCTGGGATGAGGGTTCAGGACAGACAGCACCCCCGGGGGCATCAGGTGTCAGCCTGCTGGGCGTGTAGCTGACCTGGGGACCACAAGGCCCAGACAAGCCCAAACAGAGACCAAGCGAATGCCTAGGTCCAGAGGCAAAAGCCCGGAGCCGGGGACACACCTGCCCCCAGAGAAGGGACAGGCAGGCACCAAGTGTCACATTTCACATTTGAAAAATGGCCTTTGAGTCCTTGATGTTAGACACAGTTTACAAAAGACTAGACCTGGGGCCAGGTGGCTTATCCAGGTGACTCAGGCTTTCTGAGCCCTCAGAGGGGACATACCCAGCCCCGCACTTCTCCCTCAGATATCGACTCAGCCCCCCAAACCTACACCCCGGCCCTGAAGACCCCAGCCCCCTGCACCCCATCACCCTAACCCTCCACTTTACCCTGGCTCAAAGTCATCCTGTCCTGAGTCCCCGCAAGGACCCAGTCCCCGGGACTGCAAGGATGGAGCCATGGCAGAGACGCACCCAGAGGTCTTCCACGGCCTTGTCCAGGAGGCCTGGAAGGCGACAGGCCCGGGCACAGCGTGGCGGTGGGCAGGGACGTGCCGGAGGGTGGCTGGGTGCCTGCCGAGCGGCCATCTGCTCCTCTGCCCCGAGCCCAGCGGCGCAGCAAGGACGAGGACACAGAGGGCTGCTGGGCTGGCAGCATCCCCTCCCCAGGCAGACTGGGGACACGTCCTGAAATCAGAGCAGGGGACATTCTGCGCCGTACCAGCAGCCCCGGGAGGAAGGAGGGGGGGACAGCGCTGTGTTCCGTCTTATTTCAGAAAAGTACGCGAAACAAAGAGCGCACAGCTGCGCGAAGCCACACAGAAGGGACAATCACTGGCATTTTGTCCCGATTGTTTCAACTCTTTCCCTTTTTTAATGCAAAATATAGACACATTACAAATAATATTGAAGTCCTCTGTGTGCCCCGGGGTGGGGCGGGGACCGTGGGGACGCACACTTCTCTTGCCTTGGCCACCCCCTTCAAGGGAGGAGAGCCCTTCCGGAGCTCCCGAGCACCTCTTGACAACCCAGGCCAGTGGTAACTCCTGTGGCTGCATCGCAGCAGGGGACACCGACCTGCTGTCCCCTGGGCACGACTGCACAGAGGAAGCAGTCACCGAGGAAGGGGCACAGGTGGGCTAGCTCCTCTCCCCTCCGCTCTCCCGCCTCGGTGGCTCAGCGTAGATTCACGAATCTTCGGGGAG
This sequence comes from Glis glis, assembly GCA_004027185.1. NCBI lineage: Eukaryota > Metazoa > Chordata > Mammalia > Rodentia > Gliridae > Glis > Glis glis. The sequence goes on along the minus strand of PVJS01012381.1, from coordinate 4,234 downwards.
GAGATTCCCCGTCTGTTGCTTCTGAGTGTGAGGACACTTTGCCACCTTCCGGGCACCCGGCACATCCTGTCCTCAGCACTGTCATGGAAGCATGGCTTGGTGGCCCTGCGGCCACATGGAGGGAGCCAAGTGACCAGGGAAAATCAGGGCTCCTTTAGCAAGAAGGCAGGGCAAGCACAGGTGGAGGGGGAGGCTGTTCGGTGGGTGAACCCCTGTAAGGTCAGTGGCCCAGCAGTGTTGTCCCATAGCTGGGGAGACACCTAAGGAGCCGGGCAGGGCAGGAAGTAGAGCCGGAGCGAAGGCCACCGCTGGGCCACCACCAAAGAGTAAGGCAGAGTCAAGAGGGAGGGCGACGCACCAGTGAGACGGAAGCTGGGGAAAAACAGGGTGCAGAGAGGAAGGGGACCAGGCAGAGTGGGGACAGGGTCCCAGACAGCAAAGCCAGCCGCCCTGTGCTAGCACCAGGCCCCGGCCAGGACGGGGAGGGAAGATGTCTCAGGTGCTGAACATGTAGGAGGAAACAGTGCGTGCTGGCCTGGGGGACGGTCCATTCCCGCCAGGCTGGACTGCAAACCAGGAAGCGCAGAGTAGCGCAGGGTGAAAGACAGGGTTGATTCTTCCGGGAAACTCATCTGCAAGGTCGGCTCGCCACGCCGAGGACGCGGCTTCTCCACGCAGAGGACGCGGCTTCTTCCATCCATCGTCTTTTCCCGCGTCCACGCGTCCGGTCGCCTCCTGGTCAAAGGAAATTCCTAGAGCTCCAGCTATCACATCTTCATTCCAGATAGCAGGAGGGGGGAAAGCAAGGGAGCCCTTGTCCCGCTGTCTGTGCCCCTGCTGAGAAGCTGGGCTAAGGAATTCCATGTCCAACCCACACTTCCATTTCCGGGATAGGGTTTGCCCTCCAACCTTAAACTACATGTTACCAATCAGCATGGGGTTCTTCTACTCAGTTTGGAATAGAAATCATGGGGGCCAAGTACAGCTCTTTCTTTTTCTTGTGATATTGGGGATTAAACCCAGAGGCATTCTGCCCCTGAGCTATACCCTCAGTCCTTTTTTACTTTTTGTTTTGAATCAGGGTCTTGCTGAGAGTCTCACTAAGTTGCCAAGCCTGTCCTTGAACCTGTGATCCTCCTGTCTCAGCCTCCCATGTACTGGGATTACAGATATGTGCCACCATGCCCAGCAGGCACCCACACGAGGCAGGCAGTGCTCAAGGCAGGGTCCCCAGGCCGCTCGCTGGAATACAGCGGATATAGATGGAAAGGCAGGTTCGCACACGACACAGAGAGCCATTGCGCACAGTTTCGGGATTTCTGCTTGTGTCTTGTCTGTTCTTTGCTCTCGGCACTGGGGTCTGCACTTGGCAGCGAGGCCTGCTCATGCACAAATGGGTTCATCTGCTCTAGGCTCCTGAGATGGTAAAGATGCTCACTACGGCCTCCGCACGGTTCGTAGATGGGTCAGGTTTAGGGTTACCACACATGCAGGAGATTGTGGAAGAGCTCGGGGCGGGAGTGTGCAGCCCCTGAAGCTGGTCCTAGGTGGAGATAATTCTTGGGAAGCAGCTTGTGTTTGCAGGGGAAACTTTGGTGAGGGAATCAGGGCCCTCCCTACTCTATCTCTCACATGCAAATGAAGCTGTGGATTTCCAACACTGAATGAAAGGCAGTCAGGAGAGGGGCCCAGAGAGCAGATGAGCAAACCAGGGGAGGCCCAGGCGGGCCCTGCAGTCTCCAGGCTGCCTCCCAAGAAGAGAAACCCAAGCTGGGCCCAGCAGCCTGAGTGCGGACAGAGCTCAGAGTTCAGCGAGCACAGCCACCTGTCACTCACAGTGCAGATGGAGAAGGGCGCCGGGGGCCGCAGCGGGCTCTGCTAAGCACTAATCGTGCATAGGTGTGAGGAGGAGAGCGATGGGGGGAAGGGGCAAAGCCATCTACTGTGCAGATCAGGGGGAACATGCTCATCTTCCTGCTAGCCGCAGTGGAAAGGTCAAAGGGGTAGAGGGCAGTCCTCAGAGGGGCCTTGCCTCAGAAGTGGGTCAAATTAACCCGAAGCTAATTAATGGCTGACCCAGACCTCTTACGAAGCTTAGAGGTAAGCGTGGGAAGGATCAAATTGTCTCCAAATAACTTAGCTCATCTCAGAACAAAACCAAAAATTATTTAAAGAAATAGGAAAAGCCGGACGTGGTGGCGCACGCTTAGGAGTACTTAGGAGGCTGACACAGAAGGATCCAGGTTCGCGGCCAGCCTCAGCTACTTAGAGAGCCCCTCCGCAACTTAGTGAGAACCTGTTTCAAAATAAAGAATAAAAATAGGGCTGGGAGTATAGCTCAGAGGTAGAATGCCCCTGGGCTCAATCCCCAGTACCAAAATAAATAAATAAATAAATGAAGGAATAGGAAAAACTTGAGCACCTGACAAAGTAAAATTACAATGCCTGGCATCTACTCAGAAATTACTAGGCACACAAAGAAAGAGCAAAAACTGACCTGAAAAAAAGGAAAATTAAATCAATAGAAACAGATCTAGAAATGACCAGATGATAGAATGAGTTAAGTGGATGGTAAAATAGGGGTGTATGTGTGGTGTGTGTGTGTGTGTGTGTGTGTGTTTAAGAAGTTAAAGGAAAAGCTGCACATGGTGGCCAAGCCTATAATCATAGGGTTTGGGAGGCTCAGACAGGAGGATCACAGGTTTGAGGCCAGCCTCAGTAACTTAACAAGACCCTGTTTCTAAATTAATTAACTAAAATAAAAAGAGCTGGGGGTGTCGTGCAGAGGTGGAATGCTGTGGGTTCAATCCCCAGTACCAAAAAAACAAAAAAGTAGAGGAAATCATGAGTATGAAGAAGAAACAAATAGAATGTATTTTTAACAATCCAAATCGAGCTTCTAAAGTAAAATGTGTGATGGAATACACTAGATGGGAATAATATAATAGCACATTGAACACTGGGAAATGAAGGGAAAGATTAGTAAACTAAAGGCACAGTGACTGAAACTATTAAAAATACAAAACAAGGAGGAAAACAGCAACAACAAAGCAGAAAACAAAACAAAGAAGAACAGAGGATCACGGAGTCCAGAGACAACAGGGTGATCCACTCCCCAGTTGGGGGTGGGGGAAGAAAGGAGACAAAACAGAAAAAGTATTTAAAGACGCGATGACCAAACGTGTTCCAAATGTGATGAAAACCATAAATCTACAGATCCAAGAATCTCAATGAACCCCAGGCAGAAAAAAAGAAAAACACCAAACAACATCATAATCAAATTCCTGGAAACCAGGAGAGCAGCGCAAAGAGCTATATGGGTGCGGCTTGAGTGTGTCCCCCGGGTCCCGCGTGGGAATCTCATCCCCATTGTGAGGCACCCAGAAGGTGGGCGTAGAGGGGGGACTTTTGGAGGTGACTAGGATTAAAGTCTTTAGGGTGAAGCCCCCCACGATGAAATCCTGGTGGCTTTATAAGAAGAGCAACAGAGACCTGAAGAGACACACACATACACTTCCTGTCTCTCTCACCACAGGATGCCCTGTGAGGCCCTCAGGACTCTGCCAGCAAGAAGGCCACCACCACAGGCAGCCCCTAGGCCCTGCACCTCCAGACCAGGGACCAAAATAAACCTCTTTTCTTTATAACTCACCTGGCCCGTGGTATTGCGTTATTAGCAACAGAAAATGGACTAATCCAGAAACAACCCCCACCAAAAGAAAATGGAGCAACATCTTTACTGAAAGGAAAACGAATCCCTACCTACAATTTAATTCCCAGTGAAAATGCCCGTCAAACATAGAAATGGCCGGGTGTGGTGGCGCACGCTTGTAATCCCAGTACTTGGGAGGCTGAGACGGGAGGATCCGGGTTCGCGGCCAGCCTCAGCTACTTAGTGAGGCCCTCTGCAACTTAGTGAGACCCTGTTTCAAAATAAAGAATAAAAAATAGGGCTGGGGCTGTAGCCCGGAGGTAGAATGCCCCTGGGTTCAATCCCCAGTACCACAAAAAAAAAAAAAACAAAACATAGAGATAGATAAAGACTCAGGTGTTCAAAATCCGAGAGGAATTCATCATGAGCAGACCAGCTCCAGATGTTGAGAGCTCTTTGGGCAGAAGGAAAATGGTAGCAGGAGGAATCTGAACCCACACACAGGAATGAAGAGCACCAGAATGGCCATTCCAGGGGTAAATACAAAAGGCTTCCCTCTTGCTTTTTTTTTTTTTTTTTTTT
>PVJS01012380.1:7194-36779 GCA_004027185.1 Glis glis | reverse complement strand
TTCTTTTGCTCAGCGGGTCTGACCTCTTGACCTCCTTCCTTCACTCCTTGAATCCATCTTCCCCAACTCACTAGAAGGTTCTAGCCTGTTCCCTGCTGCTTACAGCCCATCAGTGGCTCCTTATCATACTCAAGATAAAGTCTATATTCTTTAAAATGGCACAGAAGATTTTGCCCTGTACACATTTCAGCCTTATTCTATGCTTAGTACTTAAATTCAGCACATAAAGCCACTTATCATTCTGTGCACATACCCTGTGGTTTCTTGTCTCTAACCCCCTCCCTCTACCCCACTATCCACTGACCACTAGTGCTTACTCCCCTTTGAAGACAAAGCTCAGGGGCTAGCGCAGCAAAAAATCCTTTGCAGGGTTTCCTTCCATCCACTCTATTCATTTGGGATGGAGATGCCTCCTTTGAGTTCCCTTACACTTTAGACATTTCTCCATTCTTGCCTTTTACCACACTCTCTCTCTCACTTGTGTTTTACTCATCTTTGAAGTCTCAACTTCCAGCCTACTACGGGAAATAGAGTAGGTACTGATGAATGTTTATTAATTAGTGAATGGGTAAGTCCAAATCTGTCCTTGACTGGTCCCGTTTACCTTTCCAATCTCATCTTAGCACTACTACAAGCCCTTCATACCACATGTTCCAGTCATACTGAATGACTGGAAGTGAGCCAGGCATACACTGCTCGCTCTTTCTTCTCCTTTTTCTCCTTCTCCTTCTTCCTCCTCCTCCTCTTCCTTCTCCTCCTCCAACAGGAAGTGAGCCAAGCACATACTGCTCACCCTTTTCTTCTCCTCTTCCTTCTTCCTCTTCCTCTTCCCCTCCCCCTCTCTTCTCCTTTTTCTTCTTCATTTTGGTACTGGGAATTGAACCCAGGGGCATTCTACCTCTGAACTACACCCCCAGCCCTTTTTATTTTCTTATTTTGAATCAGGGTCTCACTAAGTTGCTGATGCTCCCCTCAAGCCTGCAATCCTCCTATCTCAGCCTTCCAAGTACTGGGATTACTGGTGTGCGCCACCACAGCCGGCTGCACAATGCTCTTTCATGTCTCTGCACCTTTGTTCTGTTTCTTCAGTCTGAAATGCCTTTCCCCATTCCTTGTTATTATAATTTAAGATTCAATTCGAACTTCACACACTTGGCTATGACTTTCCTGATGGACTTTACTTTCAGTACTATAGGAGATCTGTACATACCCTTAATATACCATTAAGGTAGCCCTTAATATACCATTTTTATTGGTTGATTGATGTCTTTTTCCACCTGCATCTAGCAAAGCAGCCAGAATATGGTAGTCAATAGATGTTTGGTTGAATATGTGACTGCATTATGCCAGTGTGTTAATGACCACAGTGATACTGCAAGTAAGGGATGTGTTTGAGATGAAATTCAGAATGACTATTCTTTCAACTCTAACATTCCACCCCTACTGGTGTGTAAACCTGGATGTACACAACTAATAAGAAGAAGTTGCTTTGTAATAAGTTCAGGGGGAAGAGTAAATAATGTAGATATTATAAAGGGGCTGACTGAAAGTGGATTTGAATTAAGTTAGGCTCCAGAATTTAATTTGGAATTTGGAACTTGTTGCCTAATGATTGGGAAAAAAATTTTAAGTATTCAAAAAAATTCTTTTTCTCAACAGGAAAGTATTATAAATTCTAATTAAAAGCTTTAAAAATGAGATAACTTGTGTTAATCAAAAACAGAAAACAAGGCTGGGCGTGGTGGCGCACGCTTGTAATCCCAGTACATTGGGAGGCGGAGACCAGAGGATCCGGGTTCGCGGCCAGCCTCAGCTCTCTCTCTGTCTCTCTGTCTGTCTCTCTCTCTCTCTACTTAGTGAGGCCCTCCATAACTTCATGAGACCCGGTTTCAAAACAAAGTATAAAAAATAGGGCCGGGGGTGTAGCGTGGAGGTAGAATGCCCCTGGGTTCAATCCCCGGTACCGCAAAAAAAAAAAAAAAAAAAAACCAGAAAACAAAGTTGGTTTGGGCTAATGGTTCCACTAGTTAAGTAACTATGACAGTTATGAAAAAGTTGCTTTATAAACAAATTTATTGTGGTGAAACATACACAACATAAAATTTGCCATTTTATCTGGTTTTCAGTGTACAATTTTGTGGCATTAAGCACATTCGCATTCTTGTGCAACCATCACCACCATCCATTTCCAGAACCATTTCCCCAACTAAAACACTGCATCTGCTAATCACTAACTTCCTATTCCTCCTCTCCCCATCCCTGGCACTCTCCATTCTATGTTCTGTCTTTACTATTGGACTACTGTCTCATATGAGTGGAATCATATATTTGTCCTTTTGTGTTTGGCTTCACTTAACATAATGTTCTCAAGGTTTATCCATGTTATAGCATGTGTCAGAATTTCCTTCCTTTTTAAGGCCAAATAACAGTCTATTGTGTGTATGGTTCACATTTTGTTTATCCACTCATCTGTCAATGCACACTTGAGTTGCTTCCACATTTTGGCTATTATGATCCTAGGAACATAAGTGTGCAAATATCTGCGTGAGTTCCTGTTTTTTCTTTAGCAATTCCAAAGTGGAATTGCTGGATAATACGGTAATTCTATGTCTAATTTTTAGATGAATTGTCATGCCATCCATACAGCTGCACCAATTTATATGCCCTCCAGCAATGCACACATGGGTTCCAATTTCTCCATATCCTCAGGAAAACATGTTATTTTCTGGGGATTCTGTGAGTGTGTGTCTATCTGTCTGTGTGTACATGTTAGCCATCCTAATGGGTGTGAAGTTCAAAAATAATTTTAAACAAAACCACAGGTATTGGTTATAAATATTTAATGAATAGAGCTGGCATGATGGGGCATGCCTGTAATCCCAGTACCTGGGAGGCTGAAACAGAAAGATTGTAGGTTTAAGGCCAGTCTCAGAAACTTACACCCTCAACAACTTAGCAAGACTCTGTTTCAAAATAAAAAATAAAAGGGGATGGGGGTGTAGCTTGGAGGTAGAATGCTCCTGGGTTCAATCCCCAGTACCCCAAACAAACAAAAAACCCACAAATATTTAATGAACAGAGCCTCCCTACTTTCTTTTGACTTCCTTTCCCAAAAAGAAGAAACGAATAAGCATGCCTTCGCAGACCTCAAAAAGCAGAGGATAGGAATTTAACATATAGAGTGCATATACATGAACATACATGGACAATGTTCATTCTAGTCTTCCAGAGAACTGCTTAAAAATAGTCTGGCTAGCTGGGCACTGTGGTGCATGCCTGTTATCCCCGCTACTTGGAAGGCTGAGACAGGAGGATTAAAAGTTCAAGGATAGCATGGGCAATTTAGTAAGACCCTGTCTCAAAACTTAAAAAGTAGCTGGGCGCCATGGCGCACACTTATAATCCCAGTACTTGGTAGGCTGAGACAGGAGGATCGCAGGTTCACAGCCAGCCTCAGCTAATATAATCTTACCTTCCTCTTTATTATGTTTCTCCCTTCTCCGCCATACACATTTTCTTAAAGCATACATAAGTAAAACATAGAAGGAAAAACTTAGCAACTAATTAAACAAGGCATCTAGCAGTAAAAAAGAAGACTCAACTCTGCTAAATATAAGAAGAAATCCATTAACTCTGGCAATGGCTGCCACAATGGCTAGTTTAGACAATTACTGGAGGTGGCACACGCTCCTTGCATGTGTCCCCAGGTATGCAGGATAGTAATAATGAACCTTTCCATTTATTTAATATCTAATACATTGCAACATGTTTACATATGGAGAAGAGAGTGGGGCAAGAATTCATGCCTCTAAATTAGGAAACTCATGCTCACAGAAGTGACTTGGTCAAAGTCATTCACGTAGCTAGGAAAAGGTAGGTTAAGAATTCAGGTGTTCTCATTGAGTCCAAAATCTGCATGTCTGCATTTTTATATCCTCCAAGATATTCATCCTTCTCCAATAGTTTTCCATTGGTTCAAAGTGAAGTTTCCTAAATCTTATAGTTCAATGGAGTTCCTGAACTTTGAGTGCTTAGTACAGTAATTCTGCATGTATGTGGTGACCATATTACTGGAAGCCTAAACAAATCAGGCTAGGACTAAAAAGAATCAGTGAGCCAAAGTGAAATTTAACAAATTCAGCCTTTCTTATTTATTTTCTTTGAAGAACCAATGGTATCTGAGGATGTGAGGACAAATTTGTAGCAACAGGGACATTTGGATTACCTTATGTTATTTATATACAGATAAACTAAGATAGAGAACTGAGACACACAGGAAAAATGGCCCCAAGTCCCTTACTGAGGAAACAAAACTAATCTGAAATTAAAACAAATGATCCAGAGCAAATGTGATCAATAATTGGACTTCTCTGGATAATCTTGTCATCTCTCAATTTGTCGCAATAAGAGCAAGTATTTGTTGAGGTCTTACTATGATAGGCAATGGGTCATGTTCAACTGATTGGCTCATTTAATCTTCCCCCAGACTCTACACCCACCCAGCTCAGAGAAATTATAGTATAGTCATGTGTTGCTTAAGGACAGGAGTGCATTCTAGGAAATGTGCCAATGGGCAATGTCACCACTGTGTGAACATCACAACCTAGGTGGTATAGCCTACGACACACCTACGTCATCTATACAGCATGTGACCGCGCTAGACACTGAAGATAATCAGGATGCAGGAATAGTATTTGTGTATCTAAACAGAATAGGTACAATAAAAATACAGTACCAAAGATAAAAAATGGTATGCCTGCACAGGGCAGTTACCATGAATGGAACTTAGGACTGGCAGTTCCTCAGGGCAAGTCAATGAGTAACAGGTGAGTGAACACGAAGCCCAGGACACCGCTGCACATGGCCGCACACGTCATAAACACTGCACACTTAGGCTACACTAAGTTTATTATTTAAAACTCTTTCTTTCATAGTAAACTAGCTTACTATAACTTTTTTACTCTAGAAACTTTTTTAAACTTTTTGAATCTTGTTTTATAACAAAACCAAACATTGTATAACTGAACAAAAATATTTTCTTTATATCTTTACTCTATTTTTCCTATTTTTAAAATTTTTATTTTCTTTTCTTTTACTTGTTAAACTGTTTTATAAAAAAAAAAACAAGGACAGTAAGGGACAGACACACAATAGCCTAGGCCTAACTAATATCGATATCACTGTCTCTACCTCCACATCTTGTCCCACTGGAAAGTCTTCAGGGGCAGCAACACCCATGGAGCCGTCATCGCCTATGATTACGATGCCTTCCTGCCTGGCACTGTTTTATACTTATTTTTTATAAATAAGAGGAGTATACTTTAAAATACTGATAAGCCAGGCAGGTGACCAACACCTGTAATCCCAGTACTTGGGAGGTTGAAACAGGAGAATTGTAGGTTCAAGATCAGCCTCAGCAACTTAGCAAGACCCTGTTTCAAAACGAAAAAAGGGGATCCGGGTTTGCGGCCAGCCTCAGCTCTCTCTCTCTCTCTCTCTCTCTCTCTCTCTCTCCCTTCCTCCCTCCCTCCCTCCCTCTCTCTCTCTCTCTCTCCCTGTCTCTCTCTCTACTTAGTGAGGTCCTCCACAATTTCGTGAGACCTGGTTTCAAAATAAAGTATAAAAAATAGGGCCGGGGGTGTAGCGCGGAGGTAGAACGCCCCTGGGTTCAATCCCCGGTACCGCAAAAAAAAAAAGAAAAGAAAAAAGGGCTGGGGATGTAGCTTGGAGGTAGAGCACCCCTGGGTTCAATCCCCAGTACTAAAATAAGTAAATAAATGTATAGGACAGTAAATACATAAACATGGTTGTTTGTTATCATTATCAAGTATCATGTATTGTGCATAACTGTATGTGCTGTACTTTTATGCAACTGGTGGGGCAGTAGGTATGTTTACACCAGCATCACCACAGACAGCATACATTGCTCCACAATGCTACAATAGCTACAGCTTCACCAGGCAATAGCAATGTTTCAGTTCCATTAAAATCTTATGGGGCTACCATCATGTATGTGGTCCTCTGTTGACCAAAACATCAGTATGTGGCACACAGCTGCATTCACCCAGGTTAACACAGGTAGTGAGAGTTTGAAACAAGATTCCATGCCAGGTCTGTCAGGCTCATGGCTCTCAACTACTATACCCAGTGTAGTAGAATAGCAGAAGCAACAACAATTTGGTAAACAAGAAAAATGGTAGGCTGTTTAACACAGCTATAGAAGTATGCTATGTACAAACCTCAAAGATTGTTCAGGAAAAGGACCATCTGATCTCAATGATAAGAAAACCACACCAGTTTTAACCTTAAAGAAGTCAGGCAGTTTAAGGTTCATGAAACAATAGAACACAGCCAGACATGGTAGCACATGCCTGTAATCCCAGTACTTGGGAGGCCAAGACAGGAGGATTACAGGTTCAAGGCCAGCACATGGTTGCTTAGTGAGACCCTATTTCAAAATAAAAAATAAAATAGGACTGGGGTGTAGCTCAGAGGTAGAATGCACCTGGAGTTCAATCCCCAGTAACACACACCCCACACACAAACACAATTGAACACAACTCAACTCCTATCTTAAGGTCATTTAATCTTCCAACATCAGTCATATATTTAAACACTGACTCTATCTCATAGGTTCCCAAAGTGGGCAACAACACCCCCCAGAAGGTGCTGAAACAAAATACAGATACATAAAAGAACGTAAATTTGTCATTGCATTTTTGTGTTTATTCACATAAAGAAGGTAGATTTCAAGGTGGAGGGGCTGAGTAATTTCTTTCTTTCTTTTTTTTTTTTTCTGGAAAGGGGGCAGTAAGCCAAAATAAGTTTGGGAGTGTGATGTGGTCCAGGATGACAGCATTCCATTTCTCTTGATATTTCTGCTCTCAGGTCTGGGCCTGTCACATTTTCAGTTCCATTCTTAGAACAGAACCTTAAATCTCTTTAAAAGCAACCTTGGGTAAGAAATTCTCATGCGAGAAGCTGTTCCTGTAAGTTGAACAAGCAAGTAATCATTGTGGGGCCAAAGAGAGTGGAGGGTGGTTTTGTGTGCAGTTTGGAGATGGGGTATTGACCACACAGCAGGGGATTTCATAAATTCCAGGGCCGGGCACGCTTCTAGTGGCGACACACTCGGCTAATATGAGAAGATGAGGGATTAGGTAATAACAACGAGGAAATCAGCCAAGTTGCCACCCAGAAATTACTTACCACAGCAGCTGCAGTCCAGAAATGCTAACAAGCCAACCTCCCTAGGAGTGGACCATGCTCAGCTGTGGGCCACTCATGGTATCCTCTCACTTCTGCTCCAGAATTGGGAGCTGTAGGTCCTAGAAGGATTGCTCCTTAGCTTGCTTTATATAATCGAAATTGTCTTCAAACAAAAAACCCAAACTGAACTTACAATTACTGCTTGCTACCAAGAGGAGGCGGTGGGACCCAAACTTACAGGTATACGTCTCCGTTTACCTGTACTGTGGGGAAGCAGTCTCTTCCTTATAAAACAAATTATCATTAATATTTACAAAAATTGAAGCTTCAAGGATAGTTTTCTTTCTTTCTTCTCTCTCTCTCTTTCTCTCTCTCTCTCTCTCTCTCTCTCTCTCTTTCTCTCTCTCCTCTTTTTTGTGGTACTGGGGATGGAACCAAGGGACATTCTACCTCTGAGCTACACCCCCTGCCTGATTTTATTTTTTTATTTTGAAACAGGGTCTTACTAAATTGCTGAGGCTGGCTGTGAACCTTTGATTCTCCTGTCTCAGTCTTCCAAGTACTGGGATTACAAGGGTGCACCACCACACCCAGTTGGGATAGTTTACTTTAAACACTCACCAGAAAAGTAGCCAATCTCAAAGAACCAACTTTTATGTATACTTTAATATTATTTTATCAACCCATGGCTAGTATGATGCTTAAGATTTCTTTTTCTCAATTTTCTGGAGCCTAAAAGACAGAAATATTTATAAGTCCTTTTATACTGACTCGATTTGAAGTCGATATTCCAAGGTTTTAACATAACTCTATACCTTTTACAACTTCTTTTCCAACTAAAAGCCTGTATAACTTCCTTTACAATTAAGAATTGCATCCATTTTAGTCTTTCTCTCAACCACCTAAAGGAAGACTTATGGCTTGCAAAGAGAAGAACAGCACTCTCTCTCTCTGGTCCTCCTCCCAAAATTTCCCCAAAGTTATCATGGTGGAATGCTTGACTGTCTCTCACTGAGTCTATAATTTGCCATTCTTAGGTACCAGTATTTCAACAAAAACATTAACATAATCACTATTCACAATAGACTTGTACTACCTATGTTTCATAGGCATTGGTTTTCTTTAAAGAATGACGCATACAGCACTCAAAGTTTTGCAGATTCCAACTCAGTTGGGTGTGATTTAATGTTCTTACAATATTTACTTTTAAAGAACTGTCCCACTGGGCGTGGTGGTGCATGCTTGTAATCCCAGTACTTGGGAGGCTGAGGACCGGAGGATCCAGGTTCACAGCCAGGCTCAGCTACTTAGTAAGACCCTCTGCAATTTAATGAGACCCCGTTTCAAAATAAAGAATAAAAATTAGGGCTGGGGGTGTAGCTCAGAGATAGAATGCCCCTGGCCTGGGAGCGGTCCCCAGTGCCAAAAAAAAAAAAAAAAACTGTGTCCCTCCAGCAACTAAAGAAAAATCAAGCTAAGTCTGGTAACAGAGCAGGGCTCTAAATTCTCACCTGAACACATGGCTCACCATGTGATACTGGGCATGTTATCCTCCATGCCTCTTCACCACCACTGCTGAGGATTAATCTTCCTAACCATATGGGACCATGATGTGAGTAACAGGCATGAACACAGATGCATTTCAGAGAATGTGCGATGTGGAGATTATAGAGTCAAGCCTCTACTTCACTTTTAAATATAATGACTAGTGTAATAATATAACTACTACCCTCTCATACAAGCATGAAGCTATGAAGTTTACAAATTGCTTTGATTCAAGGTTTACTTCATCTTTATGGCTGCTATTTATTCATAATACAAATAATTTTCAATGCCTGTGGCATTATTCTTAATGTTGGTTCTACCAAGGCTGGGACCGTCTCAAAGAAGTTAAGTAGCTTGCCTAGGTCCCTCCTTTGTCCAAGGATCCTAATCCTTGGTCCTTCCATCAAAATAGAACTGTTTTGGGGTTTTTTTTGGAGGGGGCGGGTTGGTACTGGGGATAGAACCCAAGGGCATTCTACCTTTGAGCTACACCCCCATACCTATTTTATTTTATTTTATTTATTTAGAAACAGGGCCTCACTGAGTTGCTAAGGCTGGCCGCAAAACTGCGATCCTTCTGTCTTAGCCCCCCAAGTACTGGGATTACAAGAGAGCGCCACCATGCCCATTTAAAACAGAACTGTTTTTTATCAATCACTTAGCACTACATAGCGTAATAGACTAATTTCAACTCTGATGTTAATAATTGAAAATGGTTTTCTGTGTTCTTCTTCTTAAATACTGAAAGCATTTCAACCTGGGTCTTTAGTACTTTTTTGCTGTTGGTGGTGGTGGTAGTGGTACTAGGGATTGAAACCAGGGGCATGCTACCCCCAAGCTACACCCCCAGCCCTTTTTATTTTTTATTTTGAAACAGAGTCTCGCTAAATTGCTGAGAGCCTCACTAAGTTATCAAGGCTGGCCTCAAACTTGTGATCCTCCTGTCTCAGCTTTCCAAGTACTGGGATTACAGGCATGTGAAGGAGGCACAGCCGAACAAGAAGAATCATGTGATAGGAAGGCAGAACAAAGATTTGGTGAGATGGGAAAGGAGGGGACAGTGTAGTTTGAGGTCACTCAGATCATAGGACCCAGTGAGCCACTCTGCTCACACTTAAGACAAGGTAGAGATAGGGTCATTCCTACCTCCTGCATGAGTCCCAAGGCAAAACTGGAGTGCAGCAGAAGGGCTGTCATTGTGACAGGGACAAGGAGCCATGACTCACACACCTTGTATAGCACCTAAAATCTCATTCATCACCCTTCTCCAGGAGAGAAATGGCGCCCTCTCACATCCCACCCAAAGAATTCCCTGGAGGCCACCCCTTCATAGCCAGCACAGAACACAGGGTGAGACCACTTGATTCCAGCAGTCATTTCCTACAAGCTAAAAGAAAGTCCTTTTCCTCAGATTATCTAGACAACAGCCCTTTCTGCCTTTGGATTAACGGGAAAACTCCCTCCCTCTGCACAGTGAACAAATCCACTCGCTATTCCAACCCTGAGGCAAATACTGACACTCAACCTCCCCGTATCTCTGAGTCACCATCTCTCCTGGACCTCTCTGGCAGCTGCAATGAGGCACGGTCACTATCGCCACAGAAAAGGTAAAAGGTGAACCAGGGCCCATTTCAGGAAAATTCAAATTAAAACATGGAAACTCAGGAAAGCTAGGAAATGGGGTAAAATCCCCCAGATTTAGTCATCCATATTAACTGAATCTACCAAATAATCATTTAGGTCTCATAAGCATCAGCTCTTCCTGGGATCCAAGATCTAGCAGCCTCTAATGCTTCCCAACCTTCTTCTGCATAGGATGGGGGCATAAACAAAATGACAATGTTTGTACAGTCCTCTGTCATGAACAGCTAGGGGTTTATAATCTCTGGTGAAGTCAGAGGCCCTAGGTTACTCATGACACTTCAGATCCACTTGCCCATGCTAACGGACCTCAGCAAATCAATGTTGTGGCGGCCAGCTAGCAAGCTTAATCCTGTAACCCTTCACCTAAAGTCCTCTCACCAAGGTGCTGTCTCATCTCCCCCTCAGCTCAGCCAACGCACTCTGACCCATCAATCAAGACAGCCCTCCCTGCCATTGCCTCCCGCCCCAACCTGGAGCCAACCCCTATCCCACGGCTACCCTCCACTTCATTCTAAGGTGGACTATTCCGAGGACTAAAAATGCGCCAGCTTCCATCTCAAAAGCTCAGTGTAACCATCTTCAAAAACAAACACGAGTCTCTCAGGAAAGAACTGCCCCCAGCCCCTGCCCTTTCTGCACCACATCATCCTCTGGGCCACTGATCCAAGGTTAGAAGGGCCTTTCTGTAGCAGAATGTGCGGCCTGTATGCCACCTGCCAGAGGCACCTCCCCCAGCCGATTTTTTTTCTGCGGTACCAGGGATTGAACCCAGGGGCATTCTACCTCCGAGCTACACCCCCAGCCCTATTTTTTATCCTTTATTGAAACCGGGTCTCACGAAGTTGCGGAGGGCCTCACTAAGTAGCTGAGGTTGGCCACGAACCTGGATCCTCCAGTCTCAGCCTTCCAAGTACTGGGATTACAAGCATGCGCCACCACGCCCAGCTCCCCCAGCTGATTTTTAAAATCCACATTTCCATGCTTCCTGCTCCCCTTACCAAACCAGATTCCCTGGAGTGAAGCATGGAATCTACATTTTAAACCAGCTCCCTCTTTAAAAAAAACCACAAACTTTTATTAGTGCATTGAAACTACACATTCTAGGGAGGTTCAACAGGATACAAATGCACATGCCCACAGCTCTTGCTGTATTTCCCTCTGTATCCCACCCCACTGCCCTCTCTTCCCTCCCATATGTGCCAGCGGAAACCGGTAGAAATAGTTATCTATATTGTCAAAGCATTGTTTGAACTGTTTCCTTCCTTGACCCTCTTACTTCCCCTCCCCACCTCCTTCCCCCAATCCCCACCCACCACTCTACTGGTTTCTCTCCACATTTACCCAAAGTCCCTTGTGGAGGAAAGTAGAAAACAGGCAGAAGAGAGGTGACATGGGTTTGTCCAAGGTCACACGGCCTTTAGGTGACCAAATCTGGCCTGCACCCTGCCTCTCTCTCTCTGGCCAGTCTTGGAATTGAACCGGTGGCCCTGCGGCCGCACTCACCCGCCTGTAGACGTCCTCCCGGCTGGCCTCATACTTCTGCTGCATTCGCTCCTCCAGGAAGTAGATGCGCAGCTTGAGGCTGAAGTTCTCCTTCTTCAGGTCATTGAGGTGCTGGGACAGAGTGCGATATCCATTAGACATGGTGGGCCGCCCATGGGGAGGAGCATGCCCGTTCGCCCCTCACCCCAGGACCACGGAGCCGCTGCACCGCGGCATGAAGCTGCAGGGTGGTGGCGGGGACGCTGCGGGACTGCGGCCCGGGCTACGGTGACATGGCCCCGGGCGCTCTCTCCAGGACCTGGGACGCGCTCGCTGCTCTGCGCGCGGGTGCGCAGCGCACTTTCCTTTTTTACCTCGGGGAGATATTTGCGGAATCCCTGACTGAGGAACATGCTGTGTGAACTCGGACACAAGTGGTGTAACCCGACTCCAGGCCAGGACTCGGCTGTCACCCTCCTGGAGCCTCCCCGGCCCCAGCGCAGGCAGCTCGCAGCTTTTCCCAGAAGCGAGGGGCTGATCCTCAGGCGCTTCCAGAAAGTGGGGAGAGGGGAGTGATTCAGGGTGGCAGGGGGGTTGCGGAGAAGAGAAGGAACTAAAGGGGTGCGGAGTGGGAAGGGGTGTATTTAAGTGCCTGGTGGCTGATCGGGACAAAAATAAATAAATAAACAACCCCACCCAAAGCCCTGTGTCCAGAAGCAAGAATATGGAGAAGCAAGCGATGGAGAAGAGCACATGTCCATTTAATGGCCCTTAAAAAGGTGATCATATGTCAAATACCCCCTTTCTTCTGGTACATGGAGGGGGTGGAGATTGAACTCAGGGGCACTCTACCACTAACCTACATCCCCAGCCTTTTTTTTTTTTTTTTAATTTTGAAACAGGATCTCAAGAATTGCCCAGGCTGGCCTGGAACCTATGATCCTCTTGTCTCAGCCTCCCAAATACTGACATCACAGGCAATTGTGTGTGTGTGTGTGTGTGTGTGTGTGTGTGTGTGTGTTACTGAAGATGGAATGAATGGACATTCTACCTCCAAGCTACATCCTCAGCCCTTTTTATTTTTTTGTTTTTGAAATAGATCTTGCTAAATTGCTAAGACTGGCCTCCAACCAGCCTCCTGAGTACTGGGATTACAGGCAAATCTTAGAGATAGGGACCAGGTAAATGTCTAATTCCTTTGGGTGATCCAAACTCACCTCTGATCAGTTCCTTCCAGTTTTCCTCCTGGTTTTCAATCCCTCAGGCTGTTACAATCAATGGCCTTTATTTCTGTGCTCCTCCCCCCATATGTACTATGGCCAACCCAAAGAAAGAGCAAATCTTCTAGCTGAATGGAGTCTTCACAGTTTATTATCAGTCACAGGAACTCACAGAGAGGGAAGGTCAAGGGCTCCTCCCTCCAGGGAAGAAGGAATGGGGAGTAGAGAATGTGGGAAGACCAAGAGTGAGGGAAGGAGGGAGCCGGCATCCTGGAGCCCAGAGATTTCAGCCAGCCACTGGTTCTTAACTCAGGCAACTACCAAATGGAGCCAGTCACTCATCGCCAGATCCTGCTCCTAAGGCAATTTAAGATCCTTGAGTGACAGCTGCAACATTAGCAGGAAGTACTATTTATACCACATCACAAGGGACATTGAAGGTGACTGGGAGACAACACCACAGCCCAGATGCCAAATACAGGTTCTTGGCTCAGTAATACTAGTAGGTTGGAAAATATTAACAGTCAAGGTAAAGGAAACGTAAAAAGTTTATACTTAATTCACACTCTTGCTTCTTCCCTAATCTACCTTCTTTTCATTTTTCCAACTCTTTAGTACTGAACAGGTAGCATCTTGCAACAGAGGCCACAAGGATGCAGACAGTCCCAGCCCTTATAGAGCTGGGTGGCCACACAGCTGGTCACACTACATGTGAAGATGTGTTTTATGCAATCATCCTCCAAATCTCCTCAGTTTTTCAAACATTTTACATTGCAATCCAACACACACACACACACACACACACACACACACACACACACACATACACACACACACAAGTGAAACAAATATTTCATTAAGTAATTTTTGCCATCATGCTGTGATATTTTCTATTTCTCTTTCTGAGTGACCTGCTACACTGATTTTATGAAGGGCTGATAAATTTCACCGGCCGTTTGAAAAACATTGACTCTATGGGAACCCAGAAGAGCCATCCGTTCTCACTGGGTAATATCAGAGAAAGCCTTGCTAACAGTTGAACTGGCGCTTTGAAAGGTAGGAGGAGTTTGAGTGAATCAAGTGGTCTCAGAAGAGGAGAACTAGAACTTCATTCTTCCAAAAAGATTTGAATTGTACATAGGCAACACATTTCTTATCATGGACAGTTGATAATTTAAGCCAAAATATTACACAGTTTTTTAAATCTACACATTTAAAATTTGTTTAACTATTTTCATTAAATCTATACTTTCAGAATAAATGGATATAAGTTAGGCTGAGAGGCAATGAGGAGAAGAGTCTAATTTAAAACTCAAAAAACACTTTTCTGAGGTAGGCATGGTGGTACGCCCTGTAGTCCCAGCTATTCTAGAGGCTGAGGCAGGAGGATTGATTGATCTCAGGAGTTTGAGACCAGCCTGACAACATAGCAAGACCCTGTCTCCAAAATACATACATACATACATACACACATACATACATACCTTTTCTGGTCCCAGTTTTATTACTGAGTAGCTGTGTAACCTTAGAGGTATACTTCTCTGGAAGCCTAACTGTCCACATGTTTAAAACGAAATGGTTGGAAACAGAGTGGTTTTTAAGGCCCTTTCCTGGTTTAAGCTCTTAGAGGGATAACTGGGTTGTTATCACTTCTATCTCCTCAAAGGGGGCCAAGCTGCCAGATTCTAGATCAGTAGCTAATCACACTTTGGCTATCTACTTGAATTCTTTTATCATGTAAGACAATTTAATAGAAGTTTTTTAGGAAATAAAACTGCATAAGAATGCAAGGTATTCTTTTCTAACCTAGATCTTTCTACACATTTATGCCTGTTTCCACTTATGTCCATGATATTTTGTTCCTTTCCCATTTCTTTGACCCCTTTTCTGTGTTTTTTTTTCCTGTTCCTTAAAGTTGGTGCTTAAATGATAGTTTGATAGTTAGTCCTTAGATGTCTGCTATTTTCCCCCCTCTCTTCATATTTTCTCCCTTAGAGATTTTATCCACTTACTGTTTTTTTGAACGGGAGGTTGAACCCAGAGGCATTCTACTTCCAAGCTGCACCCCCAGCCCTATTTTATTTTATTTTTTTATTTTGAAACATGGTCTCGCTAAGTTGCTGAGGATCTCACTAAGTTGTTGAGCCTGGCCTTGAACCTGCAATCCTCCTGTCTCAGCCTCCCAAGTACCAGAATGACAGGCCTAAGCCACCATCCCCAGCTGATTTTATCCACTTTTAGTGCTACAACTTTACTTTCCAAACAACCCCCAAATCTCCACATAGGTTTTTGTTTTGTGTGTGTGTGTTTTGTACTGGGGATCACCAAGGCCATTCTACCTCTGAGCTACAACTCCAGCCCTTTTTAAATTTTTTATTTTGAAACAGGGTCTCGCTAAGTTGCTGAGGCTGGCCTCGAACCTGCAATCAATCCTCCTGTCTCAGCCTCCCAAGTACTGGGATTACAGACACATGCCACCACCCCCAGCTCCAACCAGTCTTGTTACCCAAGATCTAGCCCTATACACCCAGCTCCTTCCTAGATAGCTCAGCTTGGATGCCCCACACTCACAACAAACTTTTTAGCAATTACTTTTGTAATACTCCCTATCATGTCTACCAGAATCCACTCCAGCCACCTGTTCATCTGAGAGCCAAAGTAATGTTTCCAAGACTCAGATACATATTCTGTCATCTCCCCTTAATTACAACTATTCACAGGCATCTCATCACTCTTAGAATCAAGGGAAAACACCCTTACATGTCTTTAAAACATCCCACCTCTTTTTTTTTTTTTACCAAGTCTCAATTCAAATTCCATCCAAGCAAAGTCTTTTCTGCTACCCTATCCTTCTGCCTCTCTCAAATGCCTCCTAAGAAAACTACTAACGTTCAGCAAGTGTTCATGTGCTTCCCTTTCAAAGTGCTTGTATCATCTTGAAGGATTATGTACACTGTGTAGTTACTTGACATTCCATGCATTTGATTTCCCCACTAAAGTCACCCAAGGAAAGTGTCAATGATTTAACATGTCTTCATCTGCTCCTACAGCTTCCATAACAGCCTAAGAACGCCTCTGCAGCAATGAGCACCCCACTGTGCTGTCTCAGCTGTATTTAATCACCTCAACTAGACTAGGGTGTTTTGAGGGCTAGCAAGGAGTATTTTGTGTCATCATATTCTCTTTGTACAGTATTTACAAAGCTCTCCCCAAATATTTGGGAATTAATGCATAGATAAGTATTCCATAAATATTATATGGTTTGCAGATCTGCTTTATTATTTGTGGGCCAGCTTCCCTGGATTATTCTCATAATGTGAAAGGTTTGCTTTAATAGTTGTGAAGAAACTATATTTGTTAAAATGGAAATTGTAGAAAAAATGGTGTTTTGTTCACTTAAATGTATAAGTTTATATGCCCAACCTGAACTCTTTTCTAAACTACATTTATATCTAACTTCTTAGTAGAAATCTCCACTTGAGTAGAAATGTCTCATACTTGTGATAACTAAAATCCCGATCTTTCCCAGCAAACGCGCTCCTCCCGCATTGGGAGAACTCCCATTTGTAAGAACTCAGAATTTGTGGCTGTTTGCACCAAAACCTTTGAGTCATTCTTGACTCATTCCCTCACTTCATCTGTGAATCTTAGTGTACACACACACACACACACACACACACACACACACACACACTCTTCATGTACCACCGCTGCCACTGGTACCTTTACCACTCTGGCCCAAGGTACCATCACCTCCCCCACCCCTACCTCCCGTCCCAAATTCTTTAGCCCGCTTTACTGGTTTCCCTGTTCCCATCCTTGTTCCTCTAAGTCTATTGTGAACATAGCACCAGAGTGATCCTGTCCAGATATGCCAGGCTACTCCTTTGCTGGAACCCCCATTGTCTTGTCTAACTCACAGTGAAGAGTGATGTTGGTCGTCAGCCCATGAAGCCGGGGCCCTGCATGATCTGGAGCCCCTCTCTGCCCCTCCAATGAGCTCTTATACTCTTTTCCTACTACTCTCACCCTGCACACTTTGCACCAGCCATAGCAGTTCCCGTTGTTCTTTCTCAAAAGCAGCAAGGACCCTCCCTTTGAGCTGGTGCATCCTTCTGCCTGGTATGCTCCTTCTCTAGATAGCTACAGGATCCTCTTCTTCTCCTTCAGTTTTGATCAAATGTCACCTCCTCTGGGCCCTGGGTTTGATCCCTAGTACTGCAAAACAAAACAAAACAACACCTTTGCAATGAAGTGACCACCTATTTAGAACTGTAACCCAACCGGGCGTGGTGATGCATGCCTATAATCCCAGTGACTCATGAGGCTGAGACAGGAGGATCACAAATTCAAGAGCAGCCTTGGAAATTTAGCAATAAAAAATAAAATATAAATAAATATAAATAAAATATAAATATAATATAAATAAAATATAAATAAAATAAAAAGGAGTGGGAATGTAGCTCAGTGGTAGAGCTCCTCTGGGTTCAATCTTTAGTACCAAAACAAAACAAAATAGAAATTAAAACTGTAAATCACTCCGTGCCCGGATTCCATGTCCCTCTTCATTGTTTTGGTGTGTGTGTGTGTGGGGGGGTACCGGGGATTGAACCCATGGGATCTACCTCTGTCCTACACCCCAGCCCTATTTTATTTTTTATTTTGAAACAGGGTCTCACTAAGTTGCTGAAGGCCTTGCTACATTGCCGAGGCTGGCCTCAAACCTGCAATCCTCCAGTCTCAACCTCCCAAGTACTGTGTCCCTTAAAGGATGAATCAGGTTTGGATAGGCGTGGAAGAGAATACAAGGGCAATCCTGGAAGGTAGAACTTAAGCAAAGGTGTGGAGGGCCAAGCCGGCTGAAGCAAAGGACATTTGGCATCTTGGGATAGGGCATGAGAGGGGACAGGCTGTTATGACCCATACTGGGGAGATCCAGGAGGTCAGGTGAAGAGCCTGGACTTTGCTCCTTGAGGCAGGTCCTGGCTCTCCCAGAGGACAAAGGGTGATGAGAGAGGTTGGCGGGTGGGGGGATGGGGCCAGTTCCTGGCCTTCCCCATCAGCAAGGCTGTTCTGTTTGTTTACTACTTACACAGTATCTTACTAGTTTGGCTTTTATAGCTTTAACAAACCAAATCAACACATGCCTGGGCTGTGCACTCGACCTACAAAACCAGGACTCCGGGGTCTGCGTGTTTTGAGAAGCTCTGCATTGTTTAGGGAATAAAATACCGCAGGCTCTGGGGCATCTGTCAAAAGGGACAGGGCTTCCACCTTTGTTCTTCCTCACTACATCTCAAATCTGTGCCTTTCTCTCAAAATGATTTTTTTTTCCAAACATGAATGGCTCTCCCTTGCTCCTTCCTTAATTTCTTCTTTCCACCTCTTCCATAATGCATTAGAGCAGACTGGAAATAAGATAATAATAATGACTCAATCAATGCCAGCAATAGCAGGAGGATTACAACCAGCTGTTGGATGTCATGCTCCATTAACGTAACCAACTGTCAAGTCAGCCTTTAAAAAACCCAGCTCCGCATTGCTTAATTATCTCCAGACCCCCCAGATAGCTCTCATAATGGAACTGCTTGAAAACATATTCATCTCTTACCAATCTCTTTCCTAAAAATAAAGTCCCAGTCCACTAGAAATGATTAATCATTTTAATAGACACATTCTTTTAAAATAGAATGAAATTTCCACAATTTAAACTCTACAAATTTGATATCTGTGATCATTCATATCTTTATATTCCTTGAAAATAAAAATATTTTAATAAGTTGATATGGCAAACAGAGGAACAGGAGAATAGTGTTTTGGGTAATCCTTGATACTTTGTTTTCCATTTACAGACAGTAAATATGATCACATTATGCACATTTGTCTAGGTGGGAGGCGGAAAGAGCTACAGAGCTTTTGAACCAAAGAGACCCGAGTTCAAATCCTGGCTTTGCTTTTTTCTAATTGTGTGATTTTTGAGACAATTACTGAATAATAATTGATGAAAGGAAAGCAGACAGGAGCCTGGGATCTAGGCAGGCTACCAAGAGGATTGCTACCATATCTGTAATGCTAAGTTTTGTTTTTCAGTCCAAGGCAAATAGAGTTAAAATAATTTAGATAATGGATAGATTATTTAGATAATAGATACATGGGCCATTTCACTTTTCTTCTTATTATTATTCTTTTATTATTCTTTGTATGTTCCTGTTGTTCGTGAAATAGTTCATAATTAAGAAAAACTAAAATAAAGGGATTGAAACTAGGAAATACAGGTAGGCAGCTCTCAACTGAATAATTAACTGAATAATTTAACTGAAATAAAGTCTGTAGTAGAGTTGGATGTAGTGAATTTATTGCCACACTCCGCCCACTTATGTATACATCAAGTTTTTAGTGAGTACTTACATTATAAGAGAGAACAAATTATTTGTCACAAAAGAGATTTGACTAAAACTAAAGAAACACTTGTGAGGGATATCGTTAAAAGTCTTCACATCTCAGCTAGACCGGTGCCTTGAGATCTTTGGCCATTCTAGGAGTCTATGTTCAAAACTTATTTTCTCATAGAAACAATCCTATCAAAGCTGTTCTCCAATGAGAGAGCTATCGTGTTTTTTGTTTGTTTGTTTTTGAGGAATCTCAGAAAATCCACAAACTCTCCTGTATCCTAAGAGGTAATAAGAGTCTCTCTGCTCAGTCTGGGAGCTGTGGCTGCCTTTTGTTGCCCGAAGGGATGACTGGTTGTAAGGAACAGGAGATTTCCAAGACAAAAGCAGTAATAATAACCAAGACCCAAAGATGGTCTTCAATGGACTATTTAAATGTTAACTTTGCTTATTGTCATATTTTCAATACAGCTCTATAAGAAAAGCTCACAAATGGTTAGGGAGATTTATTTATTTATTTATTTATTTATTTATTTATTTATTTAGGTGCTGGGGACTGAACCCAGAGGCAGTCTACCTCCGAGCTACACCATCAGCTCTTTTTATTTTTTGTTTTGAAACAGAGTCTTGCTAGGTAGCTCAGAGTCTCACTAAGTTGCTGAGGCTGGCCTCAAATCTGCAGTCCTCCTGTCTCAGCCTCCCAGGGACTGGGATTACAGGCATGTGCCACTATACCCAGCCAGGGGGTTTTATATAAGGAAATATAACCTATGAACCCAATCCGTTTTGGACTGGGGGAGAAGGGCAGATAGGAAGAGATGGGAAGATGAGGGGATAGTTTCACATATACATATTTTACTTATTATATGTGTATGTGTCCTGGAGTCTCTGCACTGTTCTGCTAGAATCTGAATTGCATGAATACCAAACTTGAATTCCTGTTTTTAATGACCTAGACTTGTATTATTCAAGTCATTGGATTCAGTTATACTGTCTTCACTACAACAATCACCTACATAGGATTTGACAGTGTACACAGCACTTCCATTTATTGCATTACATTTATTGCATTTATTGTTTATTATTGCATTACAGCTTCACTACAACCTTTAAACTACAAAAATGAGATATTATCATCCCATTTTACTCCCTAAGAGGGAGAGAGAGAAAAAAAAAAAAGACATCCAAAGTTTCGCTGACCTGCTCATCCAGAAAGAGGAGCAGAGACTACAGCTTCCCACAGTTGGACTCCATATTTCATGCCCATCAGGGCCTTGGTCAGGGGACTATGTCTCCTGTGAGCCTGAGACTCACCTGTGACTAATAAGGCATTCATTCCCCTTTTACCTCAGACTCCAACATCTTTCCAAACAGAATACTTAACTGTAAATAACCATCCTTGGAGGACCTAACCACCTGAGGCTATGTAAAAAAATATTTTCTTCATTTTTAAGATGAATAAACCAAAGGTGGCCCCCCCAAAGGTGAAATGCAGAGTTAGCCTGTGACCCAACAATTTCTCCCCTAGTTATACACCCAAGAGAATTAAAAACATACGGCCCCACAAAATTTGTAAAAAAAAAATTCATAGCAGTACTACTCATGATAGCCCCAAAGTGGAAACATCCTAAATGTCCTTGAACTGATGAACGAATAAATAAAATTTAGTAGATCCATACACTGAAATAATTTCACTATAAAAAGAAGTGAAGGGCTGGGCGTGGTGGTGCACGCTTGTAATCCTAGTACTTGGGGAGGCTGAGACAGGAGGATCTGGGTTCAGGGCCAGCCTCAGCTATTTAGTGAGACCCTTGCAACTTAGTGAGATCCTGATTCAAAATAAAGAATAAAAAATAGGGCTAGGAGTGTAGCTCAGAGGTAGAATGCCCCTGGGTTCATCCCCAGTGCCAAAAAAAAAAAGGAGTGAAGAACTGATACATGCTACAATGTGGTTGAACCCTCAAAACATTATATTAATGTTAAAGAAGCCAGGCACAAAAGATCATATACTATCTAATTCCATTTATATGAAATATTCAGAATAGACAAATCTATGGAGAGAGAAAGTAGATTAGTGGTTTCCAGGGCATAGGGAGAAGGGGAAATAGGGAGTGACGGCTCCCTATTGAGGTCCCTGTATGAGGTTTCTTTCCAAGGTGAAGAAAATGTTCTGGAAATAGATAGTGGTGATGGTTTTACAACTCTGAACTGTACACCGTAGAAGGATGGTATGTAAATTATATTTTGTAGAATGCAAATTACATTTCAATAAAACCATTATTTTAAAAAGAAGAAAGAAACCCAAGCTAGGAGAATTAACTTGCCCAATCCCTTACGAAGGATTTTTTATGATAAGGATTGTTACAGTTCAATTCAACTCAACCTAGTTAAAGGCAAATGGCTTAGAACTGATCGTATCTAGATGTTTCATACATTAATCCTACTTAGGTTTTATGGGGCCCTAACAGAAAGACTACACAAAGTATCCTTTAAGTGGCCTACAATACTGATTACCTGATTACACATAGATTATTATGTTTTGTCAAAAGGTAAAGTTTTATTATAATTCTCAGATAAAACAAATCCAAACATACGATCCACTCTATATTTTGACGCAGACACACACACACACACACACACACACACACACACACACAAACCATGTTGGATGTGGTGGCGGATCCCTGTAATCCCAGTACTTGGGAGAGTGAGATAGGAGAATCGCAGGTTCGAGGCCTGCCTCAGCAACTTAGTGAGACCCTGTTTCAAAATAAAAAGTAGCTCAGAGGTAGAATGCCCCTGGGTTCAATCCCTAGTACAAAACAAAACAACAGAAAAACCATACCCATTAGGCTGTCCTGATGAGTATGTATAATGTTTACAAACACTACCTTCTAACAAGGAAAATATCAGTCAAAGTTAACTTGGTCTCCCTCTCATCAACCCTTCACTCCAACAGGAAGTTTCTGCTAGGTGAGCCAGCAGCCAACTACTGATACCTGCCTCAGAAAGACTGTGGGTGCTACAAAGACTTGGCTTTTGTTGTTGTTTAGGGTTGAACAATAAATAAATAAACATCTCCTTTAAAACTCTGTTTCTGAAATTTCTCCATACTTCCTACAGTCCCAGGGTCTTTTAAATGCTAAACTATCAATACCATTCCATTTTCTGCCCTGAAACTCAGAAGCCACTGCTACCCATCCTCGATGCAGCCTTTTCTTGTATTATCTGGCCTCGTGTCAGGAGAGCTAACAACAGTTTGATTAATAAACTTTATCTTGGGCAGCTTCAGCATGTGCCTAAAGGATGGGGGTTCAGGTGATGTTCCTGCTGTCTCCCCCCACCACAGTCACCCAACTACACCACCCCCAGTCCCAGAATAGAGGGTGTCGTCATCATCATCACACCACAGCACTGTGAACTATCTAAAAACAAAACAAAACAAATAACTCCCTGGTCACCAAAAATAGATAGCCTAGCCAGAAATAGTGCTCGCCAGAGACAGTTAAATGAGTAGCATGGCAGAAATGATAGCTGAGCTGCAGCGATGCTGGGGGCTCCCAAGGACTCCTGGGCTCCAAACTAGACTCCCCACCAGTTTAACCCAAGCAGCACCAGCAGGACTTGGTGTTTGTCTGTGACTGGTTCCACTCAGAAAGATTATTTACTGAGGTTCTAGAATTCAGGCCAATCAATGGCCTCGCTTTTCCATCAAGATTTTTAATAATCCTTTCTCCATCCTTCGTTAGGAATGCAGGCGGTTTTGAAGGCATGACTAGGACCTGCTGTGGTCATCAGAGCTAAGGGTTCGCAGTGGTGTCAGGAATGACCATAGCTCAGTCAGCAGTAATGCCTCAACTGGAAGTAAGGGCTTGATGGGGGAGACACAGCCAACACGAACCCCAGTCGACACTCTAGTGTTCCAGCCATGACAAAGGGCTTCCTAGGTTGTTTTTAATTTAATATACTTTTATTGGTGCGTTGTAATTATACATCATAATGAGGTGCAGAGTGACAGGAACATACGTGCACAGATCATGTATGTGTTAATTGGTTAGTCTCCCCCGGATCCCATCCCACTCCCTCCCTTTCCCCATACATGCTATTGAGATTGGCACTGGTAATTTCATATATGTATATAGCATCGTTTGAAGTGAGATCAGTGTGGAGGTTCCTCAAAAGACTGCAAATGGGCCGGGCGTGGTGGCGCACGCTTGTAATCCCAGTACTTTGGGAGGCAGAGACCGGAGGATCCGGGTTCGCGGCCAGCCTCAGCTCTCTCGCTCTCTCTCTCCCTGTCTCTCTCTCTCTCTCTCTCCTTAGTGAGCCCTCCGCAACTTCGTGAGACCCGGTTTCAAAATAAAGTATAAAAAATAGGGCCGGGGGCGTAGCGCGGAGGTAGAACGCCCCTGCATTCAATCCCCGGTACCGCAAAAAAAAAAAAAAAAAAAAAAAGACTGGAAATGGATTCACCAAATGATCCAGGTATACCACCCCTAGGAATCTCTCCAAAGGAATTTAAGTCAGCCGGGCGTGGTGGTGCACACTTATAATCCCAGTACTTGGGAGGCAGAAACCAGAGGATTCAGGTTCTCAGCCAGCCTCAGCTACTTAGTGAGACCCTCTGCAACTTCGTGAGACCCGGTTTCAAAATAAAGGATAAAAAATAGGGCCGGGGCAAACGCCCCTGGGTTCAACCCCCGATACCACAAAAAAAAAAAAGGAATTGAAGTCAGAATATTATAGTGATACATGCATATCCATGTTCATAGCCGCACAATTCACAGAGGCCTCCTGTTTCTGAACTCATTATTTTCTCTGCTGCCTCTAGGACTTTGTACGGGTAGTAGCATTAGCATGCAATGTCACTCCTCTTCACTCCCCATCCAGCTCTGACTTTAACCCCAACTTGCCCTTAAGTCATTAACTCAGATATTACCTACTGAAGGAAGCCCACCCGACCCTAAAACCCTAAAGCTCGGGCAAGGGCCCCTCCCGAAAGCTTTCACAGCGGTACCTTCTCTTACTGTGCTCCTTATCATGATATATTGGAATTATATATTTGACTGTCTCCCCTATTCCATTTAGAGTTCCTTAAGAGCAGGAAGGATCTTATTTGCGTTTCTTCCAAAAATGAAAAATCACTGGTTTTGGGTTTGTGTTGCTGCTGTTTTCATGATTATAAAAGTACAACATGCATTGGTTCCAGTTGTTCATTTCCTCAGCAGTTGCCCAAACAACTGACAACATCAAGAAAGCCTGACATTCACTCTAAAGCACAACAGGAAAAGGAGGAGGAGGCGGAGGAGAAAAAAAAGAGAAAAGAGCATGCCTACTGTGCTCGGCTAACCACTATCTCTAGTGCGCCTTCACCTGGGGCCCAGGAGCTAGCAGAATCTGCAAAATTTTCAGCCTCTCTAAAGAAGACGATGTTCCCCAATATATTATCAGAAACCCCTCACGCAGCCAGATATGGTGGCGCTCGCTTGTAATCCCAGTACTTGGGAGGCTGAGACCGGAAGATCCGGGGTTCATAGCCAGCCTCAGCTACTTAGTGAGGCCCTCTGCAATTTAGTGAGACCCTGTTTCAAAATAAAGAATAAAAAATAGGGCTGGGGGTGTAGCCCGGAGGTAGAATGCCCCTGGGTTCAATCCCTGGTACCGCCAAAAAAAAAAAAAGAAACCCCTTATGCAAGGAAATTTTAAAAACTCAGGGTCAGTGCACCCACCATTCAGTGTCCTGTTACTCCACCTGTTCTGTAACACAAATGCTGGTTTATTTCCCTAAGGAAATGACATGCTAAGAAAAATAAGGAAAAGACTGCAGAATATGCTAAAGTTTGGGGCCAAGAGAAATGGAGGAGGCCATGGAAAATCACCGGGAACTGACTGCCAAGAGAAGCGGGCTGTCACCTCTAAGAGCTTCTAAGTTTGAAAGACTGAGTCCAGTCAAAAATAAGAATTGTGTGTGTGTGTGTGTGTGTGTGTGTGTGTGTGTGTGTGTTACTGGGGATTGAACCCAGGGCTGTTCTACCTCTTACCTATACCCCCAGCCCTATTTTATTTTATTATTTTATTTTGAAACAGGGTCTCACTAGGTTGCTGAGGCTGGCCTGGAACCTGCTGTCCTCCTGTCTCAGCCTCCCAACTACTGGGATTACAGGCATATGTCACCATGCCCAGCTGCCAAAAATACACACACACACACACAGAATTTTCAGGGGTAACAAATAAGATCAGACATAAAAAAGGACAATGGAAAATAATGCTAAAATATACATTCATCCTGAACATACATCTTTGAATACTTGATCAGTGTGGACTAACAGGCAGGACACGGGCTGGCACATGGGACGCACTCAAATACTGAGTGGATGAGTGGATCAGCAAATAAATGTAAGGGGGGCAGCTGTCAACAGAGAGGCATAACAAAATCATGGCTAAGAGGTCAGGCTTTGGAATCAGTATACTTATGTTCAAATCTAGCTCTAGTACTTTCTAGCAATTACTAGCCTTTTCCCGACTTTGGTGTTCCTCTTTGTACAAATGAAGATAATGATTGTATCAACTGTAAAGGGCTATCATTAGGAAAACTGAATAAAATAATGCAAGTCAAGCCGGGCATGGTGACCCATACTTGCAATCCTAGTACTTGGGAGGCTGAGGCAGGAGGATCGCAGGTTCAAGGTCAGCCTCAGCAACTTAGTGAGACCCTGTGTCAAAATAAAAAAAATAAAGTAGTGCTGGGCACGTAGCTCAGAAGTAGAAGCTCCTATGTCTAATCCCCAGTGAAAGAAAGAAGAAAGGGAGGAAGGAAGGGAGGAAGGCACACACACATTGTAAGCACTCCAAAAGTATTAACTGGTATCATTTTTGTTATTTTTTAATTTTATTATTGGAATAGAAATTATGATTAGGATGGAAATTCCACAGGATACACAGGCAGAAAGATTGGGGCTTCTCTTCATAGAGTGAAGAGAAGAAAATAACTTTCAGTGAGGAGAGAGTAATGGGATAATAAAAAAACAAGAATTATTCTCATTCAAGGCTTTATTTACTGTGGAAGTGATTGCTCTCTTTTCTGTGTCTTGGTAACTATATTTTTCAAAATGTCCAGGGTTGTTCAATTTTTATAATTTCATTCTTTTTTATATAGCTACTTTACTAATTTTATAACCAAATCCAAGCTAATACTTATAACATATACATGAACGCACAAAAAATTAGGAAAAAAGTTCTGTCCTAATATTTAGATTTTTAAAGACATGCATTCATTCAGCAATTACTCCAATCTTGAAATATCTCTTCCTCTGTTGCCTTAGAATTTTGATGTGTGTGTGTGTGTGTGTGTGTGTGTGTGTGTGTTTTCCCCCTGTGGTACTAGGGATTAAATGCAAGGGTGTTTGGCTTTTGAGCTACACTCCCAGTTCTACTTTTTTTTTTTAATTTTGAAATAAGGTCTCAATAAGTGGCTCAAGGGCTAAGTCATTGAGGCTAGCCTCAAACCTGTGATCCTCCTGTCTCAGCCTCCAAAGTACTGAGATAACAGGCCAAAACCATCATGCCTGGCTTGCCTTAGAGCTATTTAAATGAAATCTTGTGTAATTTAAATTTCTTATGCCCCTAATCAGTTTGTATACTCTCTGTGAATGCTAACTTGTATAGGTCTTTTTATCCTCTGCAGTACTCAGTCATTCCTTTTACTCTGTAGTTCTTAAAAAAAAAAAGGTTGATTTGCTATATATCTTTGGCAATGTTGCTTAGGAATGGAAATTTTGCTGAAGGTCTGTGGAATGACCGTGTGTGGAAGGCCTCTGAAGAGTCATGTTGAACATGCTTACGAACACTGAAAGTTTACGATCTCCTCCTTTTTTCTCGTCTAATAACTTTTGCAGTGTCTCAAGACATCAGTGAAAGCAAAACCAGTATGTTTGGGACACTGTGGTTATGGAAACATAAATGCCACTTTTTTTTAATGAAAATGCTATTCATCAGTAGCATTCATTTTCCAAGGCTGTAATTACAGAGAAACACTCAAGAAACACCAAAATTGCAGACCCCAAAGGCAGCAGTGGCGTGACCCAGATTCACTAAATGAACAGAGCACACCCAGGCTGTGAAAGCTCAGAGTTCCATTAAAGGCAAAGAAAGGGATGTTTGTTTGTTTGTTTGTTTGTTTGTTTGTTTGTTTTCAGAACTGGGGATTGAACCCAGGGGCATTCTACCTCCAGGCTACACCCCCAGCCCTATTTTTTTTTAATTCTTTATTTTGAAACAGGGTCTCACTAAGTTGCAGAGGGCCTCACTAAGTAGCTGAGGCTGGCCGTGAACCCGGATCCTCCGGTCTCAGCCTCCCAAGTACTGGGATTACAAGCTGTGCACCACCACGCCCAGCTGCAAAGAAAGTTTAAAAGCCTCCCCTCCCATCTTAGCACTCAGTTCCCCACTCCCCCTGCAAACTTCAAGATCCAAGTGGAAAAGTTTGCCAGGATGGGCAGGACCTCAACAGGCTGACTCACTGTGGTTAGAATCAAAACGCCAGGGAAAGCTGGCTCCGGCCTACAGGGGGAACACTGCCGCTGGCTTTGCTGGCATTTTCATGTTAAAGACAACATTATTACAAAATATGTAAACAGGACGGAGCAGTGGAGGCCTCCCATTGATTTTAGAGCCAAAGACCCCAACCCTTCTGTGGCTCTTCTATAGCTTCTGCATTTTGATTCTATGGATAAACCCAACTGCAGGCAGGTGGGGCATGACTGTAGGAAGTAGGCCACTGGGGGTGTGCCCTGGAAAGATATTTCCTCTCCTCAACCCCTTTCTCTCTCCCCTTCTGTCTGCTTCCTGGCTGCCATGAGCTAGCAGCTCTCCTCCGCCACATCTTTCCACCATGATGTTCTGCCTCACCTCAGGCCAAAGCAAAGGAGCCACCAACCATGGATGGAGACCTCTAGAGCTCTAAGCCAAAATAAAACTATGCCAAAACAAACCTTTCCTCCTTTAAGTTATTTATGTTAGGTCTTTTGGTCACAGTGATGAAAAGTTGACTAGCATAGGAGGCTTTAAGCAGGTAAAGAAGGAGAAGAGGGCCAGGAATGGTGCACACCTGTAATCCCAGTACGTGGGAGGCTGAGACAGGAGGATTGCAGGTTCAAGGACAGCCTCAGCAACTTAGCAAGGCCCTTGGCAACTTAGTGAGACCCTGTCAAAACAAAAATTAAAAAGAGCTGGGGGGTGTAGCTTGGAAATAGAATGACCCTGGGTTCGATCCCCAATACTACCAAAAAAAAAAAAAAAAAAAAAAAAAAAAAAAAAAAAAAAAAAAAAAAAAAAAAAAAAAAAAGAAGAAGAAAGAAAAAGAAAAAGGAAAAAAGGATTTCCAGGCAGCAGGAACAGCAGGAACAAAGAAACAGAAGCACAAAACAGCTTTGAATTGCAAGTAGCTCAAAGTTAATGGAGTAAAAAGCATGCAATAGCGAATTTCCAGTTTACTTAGAGAAGTCTGCTGGAATTCTAATGTATGTCAATCTCAACAGGAGAAGCTTATGATTCCATTCCCAAATGAGCCAACACCTTCATTAGACCAAACTTTCTAGAACTGAGTTCCCCAACCTAGAAAACACTAATTTAGGTCACAAAAAGAACAGGTATTTTCAGGCTCACACTAGGGGACATTAGACAAGTTCGTTTGTTATTCTTTGTGCCTTCGGTCCCTCATTTGTAAATTGGGATAATAGTCATGCCTTCTTGGCCGGGCGTGGTGGCGCATGCTTGTAATCCCAGTACTTTGGGATGTGGAGACTGGAGGATCCGGGTTCGCGGCCAGCCTCGGCGCTCTCTCTCTCTCTCTTTCTCTTTCTCTCTCTCTCCCTTGTCTCTCACTCTCTCTCTCCTTAATGAGGCCCTCTGCAACTTCGTGAGACCCGGTTTCAAAGTAAAGTATAAAAAATAGGGCTGGGGGTATAGCTCAGAGGTAGAACGCCACTGGGTTCAATGCCCAGTACCACAAAAACAAACAAAAATCAAAATAAAGAATTAAAAAAATAGGGCTAGGGATGTAGCTTGAAAGTAGAATGCCCCGGGTTCAATCCCCAGT